>JAZEWT010000025.1:8508853-8521228 GCA_036362905.1 Mordacia mordax
CCTCCTCCCCCCATCTCCATCCTCCTCCTCCTCCTCATCCGGACCCCGCCCTGAGTCTCCGCGTCCGTCAGTCCGGCCGTGTCTCGGTTCGTCTCTGTCTCCTCGTACACACAGACACGTTACACAGACACGTTACACACAGACACACACGCACATACACAGTGGGCGATACGAGGTGGTGACACGTCGGGGTAAGACATTGTACACACGGACAGACACACACGTATGCGTTTATTTAGCGATTGTGCTTCTACAGGAAGCTATACTGCGTTGTATACTGTCGTGTGTATGTATACTGTAGAGTGTATTGACTATTGTGTGCATAGACACGCATATACACAAAATGTGTACTCATCATTGACGTGTGACATGTACAGCGTGTGTCCGTGCGTACGTAATGTATAGAACAGAACAGATTGTGCACGTATGTTTATGGATAAACAATAGGTTCGGTGGTGTGTGTGTGTGTGTGTTTGAAGGCTGTGCATGGACAATAGGGCTCGTCGTATCCTGCGCACTGTATGTGGTGTGGGGTCACACTGACGGCTCCCTCCCGCAGGATTGACATGTGCACAATACGTGCCATGGTGTGTGTGTGTGTGTACAGAGTGCCTGTTGTGTAGACAATGGCAATGTCACAGCAGTGTCTGTGTTTAGTGCAGGGGAGAGCGTGTGCACTGTACGCGTGAGCCGTGCTGATGAATCCTTTTCATCCAGCAGTGGAGTGATGGAGAGGCTCTACAAAGCAGCATGTGTATAGTGCACACAGCTGTGCGTGTGTCACGCTGGTTATGCGAAGCGGTTGCACACTGGCTCAGAGCACTGCGCTGCAAACCTGGGTGACCCGAGTTGGACTCCCCCAGGCTCATGGTCAACGTAGCGATTTTATTTAACCGAGCCTGGGTTTTCTAGGTCAACTCAGCCTCACCTGTATAAGTTGTACGATGTGTAATCATCTCCACGGGGGAGACAAAGGCGGCCGGGCGTGGTGCTAAGTCACCCTCCCCGTCGTGTGCTGTGCCCGCCCTTCGTAGGTGCTCGCTAATGGCACTGAAACCTTTTTTGTTAAGACTCTTAAGGAGGGGAATCTTTGTACAGTAGAGTACCCACAGTGTTGTGCGTGGTTATGTATTACAGTGTTTATAACTAGAGCCAAGCGTAAATGTGGTAATTGTTATGCATGTTGTGTAACCGTGTGTACGCGACTCTGTAGGTATGTGCGTGTGTTTACCGCAAGGTGTACACATCATGAATGTTGTGTTCACGTGCCTACTGTGTGGCGTGTAGACAGTCTAACTACATAATCCAGTACAAAGGTGTACACATCTTGAATGTTGTGTTCACGTGCCTACTGTGTGGCTTGTAGACAGTCTAACTACATATTCCAGTACAAAGGTGTACACATCTTTAGTGTTGTGTTCACGTGCCTACTGTGTGGCTTGTAGACAGTCTAACTACATAATCCAGTTCAAAGGTGTACACATCATCAGTGTTGTGTTCACGTGCCTACTGTGTGGCTTGTAGACAGTCTAACTACATAATCGAGTTCAAAGGTGTACACATCATCAGTGTTGTGTTCACGTGCCTACTGTGTGGCGTGTAGACAGTCTAACTACATAATCGAGTTACAGAGACTCGGGGGAGCAGCGAGGAAGGACGCGACCACTCTGCTCTCGGTTGAAATCAAAGTCTGTGTGGGAGCCGTCGAGTGGAGTGGTTCGACGTTCAAACTGACTGACTCCAAAGGCTGAACAACCACCAAACCCACCAGCCCACTCGGCCACGGGGACTGGACAACTGAGTGGGCAGAGAGGACCCCCAACTTATTTCAGTGCCTTCCGCTTCAGACAAGCATCGAAACCGTGGTCACTTGTGTCGAAAATCTTGAGCCAGAGGGTAGATATTACACAGCCCCACGTCCCAGAAGCCATAATAATGACATCGCACGTATTAGACGCTTTTCACAATGTCTGAAGGCCACCGCTGCCTTTCTGCATTACCCAATGCTATGTTGTTGAGTAATAAGTGGCAGGGGTGACTCGGGTTAGAGCGCAGAGCTGGCTCTGCTGAGATACTGCAGCCCTGTGTGCGTTTCAGGCGTCCATCGACACTGGCTGCTAAACCAGGCGCTCAGATTTATACCAGTTGATGGATTCAGCCAGGCCCATCTCCGGAAGACTGCTGTGTAGGTGAAACCGTGACTGATTCACTGCTTAGCAGAGTGAACATGGTGGGGACCCAAGGATTTGTGTTTCTTTACCTTTAGATTTTCATATGTTGTTGCGTTGGTCCGTTCGAACGTTCGTTATATCGCAGGAATCCCGCATCCCGAGCTTGCAAGCTTACTGGGTAAAGTCTGCTGTAAAAATAAAGTCTATCAGTATTAGAGATTGGAGCTAGTGTTACAGATTGCAGTCAGTGTTGTATCACAGGAATCCCGCATCCCGAGCTTGCAAGCTCTCTGGGTATATTCTGCTGTAATTATACACATCTATATCATCTAAGGCGTGCAGTGTCCAAGCCCAGCACCCACTTCACTCTGCTCCCTGGTTACAGCCCAGTCAGCAATGTCTAACAAGATGAAGAAGCAGACAAAATGTCTTCTTCACATGTCCGTCTGCTTACATAAAATATTTCTCATTACAACCGATCAGCTGGACTGCCTTGGGCGAATGCGTAATTTAGACATTATTACAAGACAAAGCCTCTTGTAGACTCCCAAAGATCCATGGGCCCAGACAGAATGAGTATTCTCAGTTAAAGCGAGTTAATAGTTTTATTTAGGCCACCAACAATTGCACAGAAAAAAAACACTATTACTTTTGGTTTGGACTAAATAATTTGGTTTCTTCACACTCAGAGCCTTAGACATGTCGTGATGATTGCTGTGACAAGCACATGTGCTCCTTGCGTGAATAGAGTCCAACTGAAGCTGCCTGACAGTGCCAAATGGAGAGTATCTCATGGCACGAGGAAAATTTTAATGCAATTCGTAACAAAGATTTTCTTTGCGTGTCTATTGACATGAACCACAATTACGTACAGATTGCAGAAACAGCTAAAGTGGTGCTCTTTCTTAGTCTGCGCTTAAATATTGTGCATGATTGTCTAAGGCCATCTGCCGATTGACTTTCCAGACCAACAACTTACACATTTACAATTTGACCAACTGACATTCAGATTGCCATAAGAAGTGACTTGTGGAAATGTTGATTGACTGACACACGTTACAAATCTCGGATTGATTGACAGCCTAATTGCCTGATTGAGAGACTGACTTAATGACGGCATTGTTTGTGGTCGTGTATGTTTAGGCAAACGGTGGTGACAGGTGTGGGAGTAACACCTAAAGGAGATGGACCTCAGACAAATGGATAACACTGAGTACAATGGATTCTAGGACCTCACATTCAGGGTCTCAACTGTTCCTTCTCATTTCCAGAAACGCCATGTTTGAAGATCTGAAATGAGCGATGCAATATTCTAGAGTTCTTCAACAAAATACACATTTCTCCAAGACACGGGGATTAGGTGTACCACAGCCAGATATTCTCGAATAAGAGTTGGCATGTTCTGAAATTCCGAGATAAGCAATTCGACCTCCTGTGATTCCCAACTCAAAGACTGAACTTGGTACAGTTCCTGGTTTCATATTTTGCTTAACACCCGGCTGTTCGAGTCATTACCACCTTGGAGAGAGGAGACCAAAGGCAGAGCCTCACGGCATCAGTCATTAGACAGCCGTACACGTTTGTGTCTGTGTTATCAGCATTCCAAACTAGTTCGAGTTGAACAAACGGAACTCATTCACGACCAAAAGTTTATCAGAAATCCAGCAAAAGTCTCCATGCTAGCACGCACGTGTGGCAGTGTCTATAATCTTTAGCGTGTTGGAGATGCCACAAGTACCAAGCATTTGATCGAAGAAAGTTGAGAGGTGAAGCTGAAGAGGGCAGAGGGTGGTGGGGGTGACAAGGGAAGAGCAAGAAGATATCAACGGTGGTGGAGCGAGGAGCACGGCGGAATCGCACGGCGGGTGATTTGGGCATGCTGGTTGGTGGCGAGGCTGTGACCGTGTGGAAGTGAGCAAGCGGGAGCCATGAACTCGGCGGAGCAGACGGTGACGTGGCTCATCACGCTGGGCGTGCTGCACTCGCCCAAGAAACGCGTATCTGACCCGGGCGCTTTCCTCCAGCGCTCCCTGCGTGATGGACTCGTGTTGTGCCGCCTGCTGGATCGCCTGCTGCCTGGCTCGCTGGAGACCACCAAGGTAGCGGAGCACGTGCTTGGTTTATAATGGCCGTGTCGGATGCGCTGATTTGTCATTGGTGTTCGAAAGCCTCTCCTACCGAGAGGAAGACTCATGGTGAAAATCAGTTATTGTCCACATGCATATATGCGTCTCTCGAACGTAGCGCCCTGACAGTACCCATGCATATTTTTTCACTGGCTATTTGTCAAGCCAGGCCAGATCCAAACCATGATGCACAGGCCTCGCAAGACTCTTAAATCTGCTTCGGGGTCAAACATAGCTAGGGCAGGGGTTCATCATTTGTCCCATTTGCGTCATCAACCTGAGTCTGTACTCATTCAATTTGGGTGACGTCAGTGGGATAACTTGGGTTTTGCAATAGAATAACAGCTGCAATGGTGTTTAAACTGTAAGGGATAGGCGCTTTCTCTCTCTCTCACTTGTTTGGTCGTACAGTGGAATAGAGCTGTAAGAGTCAAAGAGAAGGAATGTTGCAACTCGAGAAAAGGCATCAACCTGGCACCACTGAGATGCTCGACATGAATCTGGGCTTTAGCCAACTCTAATTGGATTATTAAGTGTAATCAGTTGATAAAGTCCCATCATCAACAGTTGCACAAAACCATCGTATTATATGCCTAGCTATTACACTATGACCTATCTTTACAAAAACATCATTAAGAAAATTAATGATTTTTGAACTTGGTTGTGGGAACCACAACTGCATATTCACATAAATATCACAAACGGTTGCAGCTTGGGTTCAAAACAAGTTTTGTGGCCTAGCTCAGGATATTATGAATTTCCTTTACCACCCATCCATAATCAATGGTTACTGTGCATATCGTGTAAATTATCAAATAGGCTTTAACCCTCAAAGTGTTAGTCAAACATTCCACTTTTTTTCCAAAATGACGATTTGGCTTGTTGGGCTAGGACCAGTCTAATGCAACCTTTTCCTGAGTATGGAAATTCTGTTCTAGTTTTAGTTGATATGTTTTCTATACAACGTCACGGTGTCTTGGACATGAAATATAAAAATGTGGGCCAGCCAGAAAGTCGATGGGGGTGAAGTGAGGAATGCAGTTTGACTGCTAACCGGCCAAAGTGCCCTCTCTCGTCACTTTCACGCACAGACAAGTTGAATGTAAAAGTAGCCATCCCTCTCAGGTGTTTGTGTGAGGACCTTGAACCTGGATAGTTAAGGTTGGCGGGTCACATTGTGAGCACACATTTTAGCTATAGTCTTGTTGGGGCATTGAATCTGTAATCTGTGTATGAGCTCTGGAGCAGGCTCTCTTGCAGCGGGTTCATTATGGCCAAGTCAGGTCATTGAGCCAGCCAATTTGCAGGCTGTACATAAAAAATGCATGTTTATGGCAATGTAACAACGGTACATCTTGAGAAGCAATGTGCTTAATGTATTCAAGGTCGTGACTTGTAAATGTCGTAACTTTGGCAATATTAGAGCTCATCAGTGGTGCACGACCCGTGGATACTTCCGCTATTACGTGTTACATTGTGAGCTCACGTTCTGGCTATCGAAATACTTGTCTACTTTGACATGCGCATTGAGCCTTGAATCACTATAATTTACAGCCCTTGGTTGTCAAACTGCCCGAAAAAGGCGATTGCATGCGATTGTTTGGCCATACTTCACCACCGTGGTGTGCGCGAGTTAGGCAAAGGTGTGGTGCCCAGGAGTAATTCACAAAATCGTTCACTGCCCATGTTAGCCGTGGGTGGGAATTGAACCCAGGTTGCTGCTCAGCAGCAAAAGAGAACTTCATCGTGCGTCGAGCGTGCGTTAAAACGACCACCTGGTGAGATTACAGCAGAGGCTCTACTCTGCTCACACCGGTGCACACCGTAGCAATGTGGATTTTAAACGCGGGCCTCGAGGCGTTCAATGAGGAAGGCATCACCTGAGGCTCCACCGTTAAGCAATCTTCGCGATCTGTAGCCATTGTGTTCTCGTTCGGTGCGGCGGCAGCATTCGCTGCTGAGTCGGCACAAACCCGTGGGGTCCTTTCTGGCAAATCCGCCAAAAGCGTTCACTTCCTCACAAAAGCGCCAGCTGTTTTATCGACCACGGGGGGATGATGATGATGATGGGCCGAAGCAACTCAGCCGGGTTTGGAACCCAGAACCTTTCGACTGCGAGTTGCTCTTGAGCATCTTGAAGGCCGCTGTAACATCTTCAGAGTTCAGAGAGGTCTGATTAATTGTAACGATGTCGGTTTTCACGGCTCGATGCGCGACGATTGCTCGGAAAAAGCTGCTGTTTCTCCGCGGACAGCCGCGTCGATCGCTCCCCCTCTCTCCATCGCGACGTTTCGCCTCCACACGTTCGCGGCGTCCTCAGGGCGCTGTGTGTGTCGTGTGTGTGTCTCGTGTGTGTCTCCCCTATTTATATGTTAATAATCTAACAAAGGCTTTGGCGGCGGGCACGGCACTGCCCGACAAGAAGGCTGCGACCCCGAGCCGTGGTGGGCAGAGGCGACGCTGCCCGCCCATTCATTGTGCCCTGGAGCAGAGGGCCCATTGCCCGAAGCGTCGCGGGTTTTACATTTAAACCCATGCGGAGGAGCGCTTTAAGGCAGAGTCTCGGCTGCACTGAGGCCCTTGGCGCCTCGACTAAGAACTTAAATAAAGGATCAAGGTTAATAAATAATGTTTCCCCACGCCGGTGACGTCACCCGTGTCCGGGGGGAAAACAGCGACGGGATGACGACACCGCGCCGGTGCGTGAGCGCCCCGCCCCGTGGGAACCGCACGCCGCGGGCGTGCGCGATGGCGTCACGCGCGCCAGGCCACGCCCACGCCCGGGTCGAAGGTCGCGCCTTCCTGCTGTACACAGCAGTGGGGGGTGCAAGGTGGCCGGGAGGCTTTGAATGGCGCCGGGCGACTCGCGGTGGGGACCGCGGCCGCTCTCGCTAGCGCCCGGAGCGTTGTGACCTCGTCGTCGGTCAACTACCGCCGCGCTTGTAACGCAGGTCTTCCAGGAGCCCAAGGCGGAGGCGGAATGCGTGAGCAACATTCGCGAGTTCCTCAAGGGAGTCTCTCACCTGCGGCTCGAGGTGAGGGTCTCGGCCTCACTCGCGACTCATCAGCAGCCAGGGGCTGTCCACTGCTGGACTAAGCACCGCTCACCACCCACCCACCCCCCCTTCCGTAACCATCCCACCCGGCGAGGGAACGCGTACCCCTTGTCCACCACCCCATCCGCCGTTATTACACAGCGATACAACCGCCACTGCAATGCGAATATGACCTCGTTATTGTTGTTGCGAGGCGGACTCTGCTGATGCTGCTGCGATGAGCCTTGACGAGGAAGCCTGAGGCTCCCGAGGACCCTCGATGTCAGGGGTCCTCAATCTTTTTGCACCTGAAGAGAAGGCCCCCCCCTCCCGCTCGGGCCTGGTCTCCGATGACCGCTAGCGGGCGCTCGCAGTCCGTGATGGTTGAGAGAGTGGCGTCTCGATGTGGTTTGTTCAACATGCTGTACAGTAAGGCACATGAGCATCAGAGAGGTCTGGAGGAACCGCTCCTGTATTCCCGTGGCCACTCCTCTCCACATCCCTAGTTTGAAACTGATTGAGAGAGTCAGCCCACTGCGGGATGGTGTGAGCTCATTGCTGATGGGACAGGGGAATATGAAGCCCGTTCACAGTTTGTACATTATTGACCCAGTTTCTGCTGAGACCGGAGCAGTGGATGAGTGTCGAAGCGACGAAGTGAGATGAAGCAGTGCTCATCTCGTGCTTACAGCCCCGTGCCAGTGATGGGCATTCCATATTCCTATGGCAGGGCAAGTCTATCCAGTGGTGACTTCCCCACATTGATGCTCATTGTATCTTCACCAGAGTGAGAAAGTGTTGGATCAACCCCTAGCTATGAGTTGAACGCAAGCTTTCCATTACAAACAGCGCACAGAGGTCAAGCCGGACCGTGTGATTAATTGGAAATGTAAGCGTAGATTTTCATTTGAGACATGGGAAGGAGGAATATTGCATGCGTGTATATATTTTGCGGTGGTAGTGAACGTATTGGGGAGGTGGGACGAGATGTTTGTGAACTTATTTATGCGACCGGTGTCCAGTGGGTTTCCTTCCTGCGCTGGCTGTGCATTGGCCATTGTGTGGAGATGCTGTTGCACCAATTTCCATCACGGTTGAGAGAGAGCTTTCCGTCTGCTCTTGCTATGGGGCAGTGCTGTCTCTTGAACGGTGTGTGTGTGTGTCGCCTTGCTGTGCTAATGTCACCGTCATTTGGGGCGAGTCGTTGTGTTTGTGGGTTCGTCTCAGAACTTGATACAATCAATAGGTCAGGGCTATGGGTTGTTCTGTGTGTTTTTTGGTGTCCCTGGCCATCAGCTCACAGTCCTGGAGGGCAGGTTTAGCTGGAGCTGTGCGGCTGGGAGCATGCTTCAGGGATCGCCTGTGGCTCCTACACTAACATATCTATTTTGATAACAATTTTCAATTTTAAAGCGCCTCTCACCCAAAGGTCGCAAATCGCTGCACTAAACTAGGATTGAGAAAAACAAACAGAAAATAAACAGCACACAGGCTGGAAGACATTGCATATGGTCAGATCCCTTAAGGAGCAATTAATTGAAATAACATAAACCCGTGTAATTAGATACGTTTTTTGCTATGGCTGTATTGCAGGCATTTCCATTTGATACAATGGGAAGCTAACCGATCCCTAAGTGTGGTCAAGTGTTGGTTGCTTATTCGTCAACCATGTTATTTATGCTCATCTGGTTGTTGGTGCTCACTCTGAAGGTTGCAGACTCTTAGGCTGAACCTAGGGAATGCCAGAGATGAGGCCTTACCATGAGCCCACAGAAAGCACATACCTTGGTATTTTAAGCCATCAAATACATACCCTCAATTCGATATGAGTGATGGGGCAGTTGTGGAGAGAGTGAAGACGTTCCTGCACCTGGGCAGTGTGCTTATGGCCATTTCCCATTTGGCACCACAGGGCTCACTCCAAATAAGTTGTGGGAACCAGTGGTGGCGCAGTTGGAGCGTTGCGGTATGAACCTGCCTAAATCTATCCAAATATTATTGTCCGTGTATTGCTGTATTCCTGTTTGCATGTGAATGTACATCTGTGGTTTTGCAGCTCTTCGAGCCCCATGACTTGTACAAGGGACAGAACTTTGACAGTGTGCTCAACACCCTGGTCGCCCTGAATAAGGCCACAGCCGGTAAGCATAACACACTCATGCACGCTGTGCTCCCTACACCGGGGTACATCACCTGATGACCCACGATTTGGATCTGGCCTGCGAAGGACTTTTGAGTGACCCAGAGATATTGCTCACCAAGATATAAAGAGATGCATATTAGAGTGAGAGGTGAGAGAAAAGTTAACAGCTGGTGAGAAGAGATGTAGTCTAGTGGCCACATTGACATAATGCAGTTCTTAGAACACGACACTCTTAAAGTCGGATGCCTCGTGGCCCGCTCGTACTCGCTAATTATACTGCGACCCACGGTAAAATACGTTGAAAAACTGTAGACTACACTCGCAGTCTCAGACTCGAGCATCTCCTTTGGGGCTGTGTTGTTGGCAAGGCCACATTCGCTGTTAGTTTAAATTTTTCGCAGTTGAAAATGTGTTAATGGCTTGCAGTCCCCACACAGTACCTATTGCGTTGCCACTCCCAGATCCCCGTGAGGCGGAGGTGATATCTTTGCAGAAAGTTCTGAGTTAAACTTGTGTCCCACTCCTCGCGTCGGTGTTACCATGTTGCTGCACTTTGTACGGACAAGACATTTTAATGAAAAAAATGTTTTCCGCTGTTCAGGCCAGCTCATGGCCTTGCACAAATCAAACTCGAATGGGGATTTTTTTTTTTGGTGTTGATTTTTTGGTGAATTGTTCATCCTCCTACTTTTGATTCCTGAGTTATGAGCAAAATGATGAACAGACATTTGTTGGTAAATCTAAAGTAACGTGATGATTATGGTTACTTTGGGTGCCACTGTGATCGAAGCAATTTACCTGCAATCACAGTCATGAGTTCACAATCATGAGGTCAGTGATAAAATCGTGACTCCATCTTCGTCATCATAATTCCTCCATTGCTGATGAAATATACACGGTTTTATGTGAAGTCCATGGTGATTGTCCTATTTATACAAATTCCTGCCATAGAAATATAAATTATTAAAGAGCTGGCTTAAGCTTGGCCCTGACCAATGTCCCAAATCCCATCCCTCTATTAGACTCTATATATCGGCTGCTGAGGAAGCAACAATTCAGGCCATTGGCAGATCAACATTGCTCGTGGACAATTCCACTGGTTACTGGCCCTGCAGCACTCACTTTGTCTTGCAAATCAAACCCACTTTGCGTTGCTCAATTTTCTCTCTCTACATATAGGAAAAGCCTCACTCGTTGCTGAGCTGATCTTGGATAAAAATTTGGACCTGCTCTGCCTAACGGAAGCCTGGCTCTGCCAAGATGATTTTTTCTCACATTGAATCAAGCTCAGCCATGAGACTTTGCGCTCCCATCAAAATGCTCGTTGCCATGCCTCCTCAGGCGCACTACTGCGCCTGAGAATGCCTCTAACGTGTGAGGCGAAACATCGCGAGGAGAGGGAGCGATCGACGCGGCTGTCCCGAGAGAGCAGCTTTTCGAAGGAATCATCATGCATCGAGCCGTGAAAACCTACATCATTACATTTTAAAATTAGATAAAAATTATTATATATAGCCCGGCGATGGACTGGCGTCCCATCGTCGGTATATCCTTCCCTTGCGCCCTGTGTCTGCCGGGATAGGCTCCGGCTCACCGTGACCCTGTATAGGACTAAGCGGTTTCAGACAATGAGATGAGATTATTATATATATCTTCAAAGATTTAAAGCTAAGGTGTAAAGAGACATCAGATCACGTGAAGGGAAATGGGCAGTGGAACTTGTCGGTACAAAGCAACGTTTTTCTGTAAGTTGGCCCAAAGACGTTTAGTCTGCATAATAGAAACTGAACACTTTTGTCAAAATTACTCTGCGTTTTTGGTAGTGGCCCTTATTCCGAGCACAACACAGCCAATGGGGGAGTCACAAATAAGTGGTTTATTCTGATTGAGTCTGGTCGACGTGAGCGTGTCTGATGTGTCGCGTAAGTAACTTAACACACAGCACATTTCTCTCATCAACAGCAAGTGCAGTGTGCCGTTAAATGGTACATTGCTCGGAGCAAACTGTTCGTTTTGGGTTCTTGTACACTCTGGCGTTTTCATGAAACGCGTGGTGTCGGGCCGCTCGTGAGCCGTGCTCCTGTCTCCGTTCGGTCAGAACACAAAGGGAATCGTCGGCAGAATGTAATTTGTTTTCCCACAGAGCGGTGCTGCATGCTTCAAGGCGGTTGGTGTTCGGTTTTCACACGCGTTCGATCCAATAGTCCAGATGGCAGCAGGACGTCTATGTATTGGTAATATCTGCACTTGACAGAAAGAAGTTCTTCCCCAAGGTGGTTCGATCCCGACCTTGGGCAATTTTCCGTGTGGTGTTTGTTCTCATCCTGTTCTGCGTGAGTCTCCTAATGGTTCTCTGCTTTCCTCCCTCAGTAAAAAAAAACACACCTTAACAATTGGCTGATGCCCTCGTAATATGGCATACAGTGTCCGGCGGGTTGACGCTGGCTGTCAGTGTGACTACTTTCCGCCCTATCTTTTTTTTTTCCCGCGGTGCTATCGGGCCCCTGGGTGATAGGCGCTGCTATATAAATGTGATAAAATTGTACTTAAAACCCAGGAATCTCTAGACTGTTTTACAAAATAGGGCCGCTACATTCGGATGTTTGGCCAATTTAGTTTGAAAGAAACGGGGGCGACTTGGGTCGGAGTTGAACCAAGGTGAAGGCCATGCCAAAGCCGAAACCAGACGAGACATCGTAGCCTCAGCCCTATCTCTTATCTCTTGGTACCAACTACTCCTAACCCTCTGTCCTCCCTCCCCGAGTGAGCAAGCAGGCTTATGCTTGTGTGTACGTATGTAAGCACATACTCTTGCAGCCACAAGAGGGCGAGATCACCTCCTTGCCACATGATGAGTTGTTGACCGTTCATTACAGATCTCATCTCACTCTCCAGGGCGG
>JAZEWT010000025.1:8540038-8556002 GCA_036362905.1 Mordacia mordax
ACTGAGTGAGTGACTGAGTGAGCAAGTGAGCAAGTGTGTGAGTGATTAAGCGAGCGTATGAGTGAGTGAGTGAGCGAGTGTGTGAGCAAGTGAGCGAGTGAGCAAATGTGTGAGTGATTAAGCGAGCGTATGAGTGACTGAGTGAGTGACTGAGTGAGCGAGCGAGTGATTGTGTGTGTGGATTATTGTGTGCGTGTGTGTGTGTGTGCGAATTTGAGGAAGCGAGTGAGTGTGAGTGAGCGTGTGTGTGACAGTTATTGTGTGTTTGTGAGTTATTGTGTGTTTGTGAGTTATTGTGTGTGTGTGAGTTATTGTGTGTGTGTGAGTTATTGTGTGTTTGTGAGTTCTTGTGTGTTTGTGTGTTATTGTGAGTGAGAGAGTGTATTTGAGTGAGTGTGAGTGAGCGAGTTTGTGTGAGTGAGTGAGTGAACGAGCGAGTGTGAGTAATGAGAGTGAGCGAGCGAGTGTGTGTGAGAGAATGACTGTGTGTGAGCGTGCAATAAGCTTCTGGGGCCAGCTAGCAGTGCTTGCCCCAACACTCTGCGTAGGCTCGTTGGGGGTTGGTGTGAGCGAGTTTGACTCACACTCATGGCCCACACTAGCGATGAGAATCTGATCGTGTCCTAGGCCTCTCCTTAGTTGACTCGAAGGGTATCTGGCACACTCAGGAGACAAGGTTGCCAGGCGTGGCGGGGATGTTTGTCTCTGTGACGAGTGTACATTACAAGTCTACGTGTGTTCGTGTGCGCGTGTAGGAGCGGAGCGAGCGGTATCTCCTGCTCTTCCCGACCGTGCTGCTCATGCTGTCGGCGAGTCCTCGCATGAGCAGCTTCATCTACCAGGTGACGCACGGGGATGCGCGGGGACACGGGGGGCGCACGGAACACACGGCGATCGCGTGGACACGTCGGAGAGAGTGAGAGGGTGAGCGGGACATCCCGTGGAGGTTTGGGTGAGATCTTGGTGAGGGTTTGGGTGAGGGTTTGGGTGAGGGTTTGGGTGAGGTTTGGGTGAGGTTTGGATCGGTGAGTCGGCCAGCGTTTGCTTGTCCCGACATGCTGTTGTGTGAGCAATTGTATTATTATTATTATGTAGCAGACGCCCTTGTCCAGGGCGACTTACATCATTATAGAGGTCTTTAGAAACCACAGAGAGGCGAGGGGAAGGCAGCCATGCATTCAGCCGGTGCCAACATTTACCAGACACTGTGCGTCCCTGCCAACAGAGGGCGCAAGGCGGGGTTATTGAGTGGGTGAGTAAGTGTGTGAGTGAGTGGGTGAGCGGGTGAGTGAGCGGGTGAGTGAACGTCGTGGTCTGACCCCGCGTGCTGCAGGGCAAGTTGCCACTAACGGGCATGACGGTCACGAAGCTGGAGGACACGGAGAGCGTACGGAACGCGTTTGAGATCACAGGTGCGGACCCTGTGGTGGTGGCCTCGTGTACACACACACACACACACCTACATTAACATACACGTATACATGGATATGCACACAACATCAGCTGGTAATTCATTGTTGAGTGAAGGTGGGGATGTTACCACAGCACATGTGCCATGCTGAGTGGACTTTGAGACAACGTGAAATGTCATAGCCTCATTGGCAGGTTATAAAAGAGACCCAGGTGTTATGCGTTGAATGACCGAGATGACTGGCAAATGCACCACCTGTGTGTCCCACTGCGCCGTCTCATTGTCCGTGAGCCATCCGATGCCCCACTGTGGTGAGCGTCGCTTCCCTATTCCGCTGTCGTTCGGAGTGTTACACACACGCGTATGCGCGTGTCGGCGTATACTTGTAGACGGCTGCTGTGTAGTGGTTCGTGCGCTGCGCTGCACACCCGGGTTGTTCAGGTTGGAGTCCCGCTCACGGCCAACAACACCAATGAAGACATTCTGAAGCAGTTCTGGGCCTCCCCTTGGCCTCATTATTACCTGGTGCTGTGTGTAAATAATGCCACTAGGGAGACAAAGGCGGCCGTGTGTGGTGCAGGCCACCCACCCCCTTGTGTGCCGTACTGGCTTTTTAGGAGGTTAGCTAACAGTACTTAACTCTGAGGTCTGTTAAAGACATTATGGGGGATCTTTGTCTTTTTTGTGCACGGGTACTTAGGGAGCTGGTATACAGAAGAGAGTATGAGATTATGTACATTACATGAGCTTTGTGTACATTGTGATTATATATTTGTGTGTGTGTGTGTGTGCAGGAAGCATGATCGAGAGGATTGTGGTTTCCTGCCAGAGTCCCCAGGATGCGCAGCAGTGGATAGAGCATCTGCACCGGCAAACCAAGAGTCCCGCCGTGCCGTGCGGCACCCCCGGTTCCAAGAACGCGCCCTCGCACAATGTGAGCGGCACAGGAACTCTCGGGCCGAGTCGAGACTCAGGGTCATGGGGACACAGACACAAGGACACGGGGAATGTGGGGACATGGTAAACGGAGACACAAACGCGGGCACAGGGACATACTACCGACAAAGGGACATGGACGTGGGAATATAGACTAAAGACACGTCTCCCAATAGATGTCGATGTTTATAATTGCAGCAGCAAGTACCCAGTGAGCTTGCAAGCTCGAGGTGTGGGGTTCCTGCGACATTTAACAAACGTCTGAATTGACCATTGCAACAACGCATAAAACCGAAGGCAAAATAAGCTTGTTCACAGCAACACTTTGCACAGCACAATACGTGAATAATGGCAGAGAAGAGCAACTATGACATGGGGGAACAATGTTGGGGTTTTGCAGCACAACAAGTAAATGGAGCATAATGCAACTCTTCAAAAAATACCATCACTGCAGCAATCGCAGCTGGAATAAAATTTTTATGTGACTTGGAATCTAAGATAACTCAACAACGTGTCTCTCACCGTGTCTTTCCCACAGCTGCCGTCATCGCCGCCATCCCACACCTGCAAGCCCTCGGACGCGGGGCCCAAATCTCCGGCGCTTAACCCCGGATATCACACCTTGCCGCTCGCCGGGGCCCACGGGGGCCACGGGGGGCACGGGGGGCACGGAGGAGTAGCCCTGTCGGCCGTGTCCCGGGCCCCCCTTGAGCCTCCCCGTCTCGCCAAGCCGTGGAGTCTCAGCTGCCTGAGGCCGGCGCCGCCACTGCGGCCCTCGGCGGCACTAATCTACAAGGAGGTGAGCGCCAGGACACACGGCAACAAGACCAACCACTGCCATGCACCACAATGTGATGGTGATGGCAGCACGGTGACTGTGCCAGGCTAGGCGCCACGTGAAGTGAGGCTCACTGGCAAGAGGTCATGGGGCAGACCTAGGTGTTTCGTATTGATTGACTGAGATGGCACACGACCAGTCCTCCCCACTGCGAGCGTGCTCTGTTACAGCCACCCACGGCCTCACTCATTCTTGTCACTCTGCTCCTCTGCCTTCCATTGTTGCCGCCGATCCACTATCCTTCTGTTCAGTAGCGTCCTTAACGAGATTCCTCTGCGTGTGCGTTCACAGACACGTGCCCAGTGTTACTAAAACGAATCGAGAGGTGCAAGATAGAGGTTATAAAATCGCATTAAATGTCAGGAGAAATGACCGAGTTTGGTTTCCAGAGAACCGATACAGATCCTTAATGCAGACCTTGGATCCCTCATAGTCTGATTCGTGTCTTTGTCCTGGATCGTTACTAGAATAGTCGCTTTGACAACATGTGGCTGGGTCGAGGGACAAATTCACTCGGTTGGCACCACTATCAGTGTCACCCCAGACGCGACTGTCATCGCTCACCCGGTGTCAAGCGGGCATTGAGCCCCCGCCCCACATCCCCGGGCGTGCGATGCGCAGCAGCCCAGGCTGGCCGAGGGAGCATGTGCGACAGGGAGAGCGAGAGCGAGCCGTGGTGCTTGTCTGTACAGGATCTCAGTAAGAGTCCCAAGGCCGTGAAGAAGCTGCTCTCCTCCCGCAAGACGAGGAAACCGTCGGACGACGATCCCACGCTGCGCAAAAGTGAGGCTGCGTCACAACGCTCGGCAGCCAATCACCGCCACGCATGCGGGCAACCATGCCCAGGGAGGCCAGGCGGGGTGGAGTGGGTCCGTGGGTGGTTTTTGGGTGGGTGGATGGGAATGGGCGGTGTGTGGAAATTTGAGAAAGGGGCGCATGGGCGAGATGGGATGGGGGTGGATGAGTGAACGTGTGCTGTAGTGAGTGAACAAGCCAGTGAGTGTCGTTGAATGAATGAGCTTTGGGATCGTTGATTGTTTGCTGAGTAATGGAGTGAGTGAGTGACACACACAATTGGTTTAATCGGCTGCTATCCAAGTTGACCTGGTTGTCTAGTTGCCCGTCAATGGCGAGGGAATTGAAATTAAACTTACGGCCGAATGCTATCACCTGATGGCAACTTCCTTTCCATGGAGTCCTTTGATTGACATTTGTCTGGAACCTCCTCCCAGACCCGTTCACTAAGCGAGAGTCTAACAGGAGTGCTCGACTCCAAGTGACATCGTCTTAGAGTTGAATAAAGCACGCAAACTCCTCTGTCAAGATAACGTTATGATCCATAGAGACTAATCTGTTGAGTGAATGAGTTAATAATTGAGTGAACGCAAGTGGTGGAGTCTGATTGCCCGGCCCAGTGCTCTCGTACTTCTTGTTCTTATTCCCCCTTGTCACCCCCTCTCCGTGTCTCTCCCCCTACGTCCTGCTCTCTGCCCTTCTCTCCCCGCACAACCCCGTTCTCTCGCCGCGTGCCATAGGCACGGCGGTGGCGCTGGAGGAAGACTCTCAGATCCTGAAGGTTATTGAGGCGTACTGCACCAGCGCCAAGACGCGGCAGACACTCAACTCCAGTAAGTGACGCAGCCGGTCTGAGTGTGCGTGCTCTCCCTGCTGCCCGTGTCTCGTGGGCCCGGCGTACGTACGCACGCACCGCCCCGCGCGTACCGCCCCGCGCGTACCGTCCCGCGCGTGACGTCGTTGAACGTGCGATGGCGTGATGAGCCGCGTGTGACGGTGAGGAGGGGAGGGGGGCTATCGTTTCAGTAGCCGGACACTTGGACACTTGCGTGTGCATTGATGAGAGAGTGTGGCCGTGTGTCTGCGTGGTGATGTCTGTTTATGTGGCTGCTTGATGGTACTCTTTGTCTCCGTGAGCGTGTGTGTCTACCGGTGAATGTGTGCGTGTATCTGTATTATGTGAAGCGGTGGCACACGAGCCCAGCGACCTGCGTGTTGAGTCTCAGCCTTGGCTAGCATCAATAGCGAGTGATATTACAAGTGGTCCTTCCTGTAGGTCGACTCAACCTCCCATGAGTGTTGGGTGTGTTGTGGGAACGTCAGAGCTGGAGGCGTACACTCACTGGCCGAGGCGGGAACCCAACTGCCCCGGACAGTGAGTGTGCGCTGATCAGTGCTTGAGTGAGCTGATGGGATGACTCTCCTACTGGTCACCATGTTGCAGAGTCAACCGTCTGGTCATGCTGTGGTTATGTTCCTGGAACACGCCGTGTAAAGGGAACCGCTTTAAACGATACCAACGGCCTATAGGAAATAGGGGGTTAGGTTCAGGCTCACAAAGTCACCTTCCTCATTTATCCTATAACTTAGTCTGCTCTCAGCTAAACTTGAAAATATGTTTTAAGTAACATATTTAAGCTTGCTAGTAGCATGTAACGGTGATGATGATGATGATCCTGATCCTAATGGTATTCTAGCAGAAATCTGTACTTTATTCTGCCTCGTTTCACACGATGTATGATTTTTGATTCCCTTTTTGGGCCCATAATACATACTGTGCGGCACTGCTTATTAAGGGCGATAATGAGTGGGTTAAGTGACTGCCGCCCACTCGCTATAAATTAAGAGGGCAGAAACTGCCACGGAAGACTCAGTTATTGTCTCCGCACTTTTTAATGTTGGAGTAGATTCTTATTTTTGGAATCGTTTAAGTTCAAACGTTCGAAACGCACAGAATCATCGTCATTATGAGGACCCGTTTAATCCTGCACAGGGTCACCGTGAGCCGAAGTTGGCTTTTTTAGAATCGTGATTGAAGACGATTTCAGCATCAGGTATCGATCATAAAATCGCCCGCAACCAAACCGTCGACTTGGCTCCACTAGGCCTACGTGACCACCACTGCACCATGAATAGGTGACGCGTCGATACGGCTATCTCGAAAGAGCAGCTTTTGGGAACAATCGTACATCGAGCCATGAAAACCTACGTCTAACAAAGTGATACTTGGTAAAAATATTAAAAGAGTCACATTTCTTTGACCGTGCAAAAGTGAAGCTGTGTCTATAGCAACCATGCTAATACAGGGCTGACTTTTCATGATTATGAACTGGTCCTAGCTGCTGCTGAACCTAGAATATCCCTTGAAAAAGATGTGGGGCGTTACCATCAGCTCTACTGGACAAGCCAAACACACAACAATGCACCCCACCAACGTCTCCACGAGTCGTAGGTGAGCGAGTTCCCTTATCTAAGTGGTGTCTCATGACCAGCTCAGGTTTGACTGCGGCGGTCGCACTCTGAATCGGCGAACAGCAGTTTGTCATGACCCGCACAAGTGATGCTGTGTGGTTGTTGCTCCACGTGTTCGACCTTGGCAATTGCCCACACGTTAGGAATCAGCTGGCTTTTGGCCACTTAGGCCAGATCAGTGCTGCTGTCGTCTTCGCTTCCTGCGGTCGCACCAAGGGCTTTGTTTCTCACAAGTACCGCAAGATGGTGACGACGCGATCAGCTCCGAGCCGAGAGAACAGCCTACAACTGATTTGCAGATTCTCTGCAGAGTTGTCAAGTCACACGGCCAGCCAGCTATCCATGGCCGGGAATCAAACTCAGTTGATTTAGGGTCATAACGTAGTCTTATAACCAGTGCCACCACCATCCCATTCCGTAAGTCTGCTTGCGGCTGTTGCACTAAAGCCTAGTATAATGCTGTATCTCCAAAGGGGCTCACGGTCTGCAGTGTGCTGTGTGAAACGTGCCAATGTGGCGTTGGTACTTGGTCAGCATTATTCACGTCAGTTGCCTTTCTGCACCGCTGCTTTGTCTGGCTATACTGCCCGGGCCGGGAAAATTAGCGCAAAATATCGATTTACACGGAGCTCACTGCTCCCGCAGCGCTGAGCCACGAACCGACCGGACTCGATGTCACTCGCACAAGGACAACTCCCCCCGTTACTCTTGCTCGTGTCCCGCATGTTTACACAGATTTGCTGAGTCTCAAAACTCTCAGGAGTTTCCTGCCGTGTTTTCATAGTTGGGGCAATGTTGCCACGCATGATTCTAATTGCACGATATTCAGGTACTCGTTCAGTGTTGGGATGTTTGGCCGATACAAGTTACGTTGTGTTTGTGTATTTGTTAGTTTTGGGGAGTAATGCAGGGAATATGGAAGAAACCCATGCAGAACAGGTTTATAACATAGAAAATCCACATGGAAAGGTATCCGAGTTTGGGTTCTAACCCTTACATTCTTGTTATGAGGCACCAGTGTTGCCACTACCCTGCCACCTCAAGAGCCACTGGGTCCCCTAGGCTCTATTCTACACTGTCCACTGGGTGGCACTCATGGCCCACTGATGGGTCATAACTCAACTGTTGAGACTCTGATCGTGAAATCTGATCTACACACAAGTCTGAGTCAATGCTGAGATCCCCGAGTGCATTCTCCAAATACATTCTCCCAAATCACGATCAAGACTGATCCTGAAACCCGGCCTCCTGGAGCCAAGTTTCAAGTGGAGCGAGAGGGCCGCCACGTGAGTGAGCTTGTTGTATCCCAGTGTGTTCGCTGTCGTGGCGCGTGTTCCATGATGCGGTGTGGCTGCGTTCAGCCGAGCGTGATCTGTTCTACGCGCGTGCGCCGTGCACAGCTTATACTCACGCGTGTACCCGCGCGCACCCTTAGTATCCTGCGTGTACCCGCATGTACATATTTGTACCCGTGTGTAAGCGTGTATACGCGTGCGGTACGCTTGTGCCTGTGCACCCACGCGGATGTGTGTGGATGCGGATGTGTGCGAGTGCGCTAGTAATGCCCGGTGACCTCGGGGTCACAGGTTTCACTCCCGCTACAGATGCCGTCATTTTATATTGGGAATTAGAAAAGTGTTTCACTTGCGGTCATGTGAACGTCAAAGAGCCCGTAAAAAAAGTGGATTGTTAGATGCCAAAGTGGAGTTCTTTTCTTTTCCTAGGGAAGAGCTCGTTAAGATTCAAAGTGTCTGGTAGGGTCAGCAATATGACTTGCACTGGCCCAGGAACACATGACTGAGTCCCAAGACTCTTGATTAGGAAGGCCCTGCATGTTTTAACTGGTTCCAGTTGAGAAGCATTTTTAATGTAAGAGGGGAGCAGAGTCTCCGGATTAAATCGATGCATTCAAGTTGATTGCATTATTTTACCAGTCAACACAAAATGGGTTTCCTGGCCAACTCACCGTACTGCCATCTCCTCGCCACCTCGCAATCCAGCAGGGTAGGTTTGACACGATCACAGATCTGTGACCTGTCAACACTTGCCTCCCTCAAGCACTGGAGCACAGGCAGGTGCCATGGCACCCCACTCAAGTATTTAGTGAACTCATGAACATTGGGATTTTTGGGCTGTGAATTGAATAACCAATGGCTTAGTCTCATCATACACATCTGTATTTTTTTTTGCTCAGATGAGCAATGAAGGCGGTGCTTATCTCCTATTTACAGCCAGCCCCAAGCCAGCGGTGAAAATTCTCCTTTCCTATGGCGGTGGAATGTTTATATATAAGACAACCACCGTTGCCTTCCTCACAAGGTGGCATTCAGGGGCCAATCCTACCAAGGGGTAGAATCTGGTATAGATTTGGTGCGAGGTGCTAACGGCGCCCTCACGTGAATGTCTGGGCGACTGCAGCCGGAGTGAATCCCCGACCGTGGCAGGAGCCCGACGCTGGGTCTCCCGGTCGCCGTAAGATGGGGGGTTAGAACGTCGCTCACGGAGCGCGTGAAACTGACGGCAGCTACTCGTGATGTAGGTTTACGTGCGGTCAGTATGAACCAGCAAAGTTTAATCTCTGTACCCTGATTTGGGTTTTTAGATCAACTGCAGTCTCGGAGTTTCGTCAGCCTTTTTCCTGCTTTGCCTGCGAAGTCTCTTTGGGCCGCATCGCTAATGGTTGGGGGGAGGGGGGCAGCTGTAGTGGCCGCGTTTGTTGCTTTGCGTGAGCCACAGCGTGTGCCGCACGCGGCGATTTCGTACGAGCAATAACAATCCGGGGCGTGGGGATATCGTTTGATATATTTCTGTTTAACATTTTTGGTACTCTATGATATTTTTCGAACGCAATATTACAATAAAGACTGCCAAAGATTGCAAAGTTTGTGTTGTGCAGTGTCACGATGCTTTATGCGGCAGCCCTCATGGACAGAGATGGCCTGCGCCTCGTACTGACCTCACGTTCTACATCGTTCAATTTGATCACAAACCCGACGAAGAGATGCCTTCTGTCGGCCGAGCGAGTTCTCTGTCCAATCAGTCTCCACCGTTGGGGTCATCGTGGTGACGACCCACACTGCAGCTCTACGCAAGCAAAATGCCGCGTATCATTAATGACTCTAAGCTCAGCGGAGGTCTGCGAGAACTACACGTGGCCACCGAAGACGCTACCACCCGGCTGGGCAATCACGCACCAACGAATCGCTCGACCAGCGGATCGACTTGGTCGAGCGTCAAGTCCTGGGGAAAGATGGCGCCACAGAATGACTCCGAGATTCTGGATCCAATGTCTCTGCTCCCACACGACGCTCGACGGGACTTGATGATGCTGCGTCAAGAGGGGTTCACACCACCTGTCAGTCACCCAATGTTTACAAACCTTAGTCAGTAGCATTTAGTGACCGGGCTAGGGCCTCAAACTCACATACGCTGGAGAACTGGACTTGATGTCTCTGACAAATTTTATTCCGACCGCGGTGTCTAACATTACTGGCCCAGTGCTCGTATCTCTGAGTCATCAGGCCACTTCCGTTTGTTTTTATTATCATTATTCAACTGGGTGATGTCTTGAAGAGCTTCTTTGCTTTCTAAGCAAGGAAGATAATCATCATCATTATCAACACCCGCTTAATCCTGTCGAGGGTCGTGGGGAACCAGAGCCTATCCCACATACAGAGGATGCAAAGTCGGGGCTATACCCAGGATGTGATGCCAGTACAGCGCAGGGTAGTAGAGGCAATTTACTCAGCAGGCCAAGTAGCCCACGCAGTAGCATGTCTTTGGACGGTGGGAGGAAATTGGAGTATCCGGCGAAAATCCACGCGGACACGGGGAGAGAATATGCAAACTCCACACAGAAAGGCACCAGAGCTGGGAATCGAATCCGGGACCTTCTTGCTCACGAGGCGACAGCGCTACTCACTGCGCCAATGCTCCACTCCAATAATAATAATAATTGCATTTCTAAAGCGCCTTTTTCCCTGGATATATTTGAGCAGATATCTGTTTGCCAGCATTTTGTTAGTTGATTCAGGGACTCATCAATGGGCATTTGTTCATGTCAGGATTTGTCTGATGCCGCTGCCTCTGGGGGCGTTCGTGACAGCGGCCATAGCGCAACCTTGGGCACCAAGGGAGCTTGAGAGCGACGCACGTGGGCGAGCGGACTAGTGTGCGGACGTGTGCAGTGCACGGACGTGTGCAGTGCCACAGTCCTGCAGTGAAGAGCTCACCACTCGTGAAAGATCACGCACCTGAAGGAGGCGTTGGCGGGTCATGTAGGGATGGAGCCAGAATTTCTCACCTGTTGGACAATGGGGTTGAGACCTTGAAAGAGAGATTTTTTTAAAAATATAAGATGGAAGGAACCGCCCAGCAGGGAGGGGTAAGCAAATGACTGAAGGTTAGGTTATGCCGAGGAAGAGACGGCAGTCCATCGCTGGGGGTAATTTACTCAGCAGACCAATTAACCTAGGCTGCGAAATGTCTTTGGACAATGGGAGAAAACCGGAGTACCCTGTGAAAAGCCATGTGGACACGGGGATGACACGCAAACTCCACACAGAAAGGCATCTGAGCCAGGAATCGAACCTGGGATTCTCTTACTTTGAGGCAGCAACGCTACTCACTGCGCCAACGTGCCATCCAACGTACAACATGTATGTTCTGACAGGCTCTTTGAGCATTTCTCCTCTGCATGTATGGATTTTCTCCTGGATTTCTGTTTCCTTTCGCCTTCGGGTATCTTGCAATGCGGTGCTTCGTATTCTAAGCAGGACTGCTCTGAACAAGAGTCTCGAGCTCTGTGGATTGAGTGGGTGTTTCTGTAACGTCACGTACACTACTCAGGCCTGAAACGGTATCCCTACCCACATCTGCGATTCAATGAATCGTTGTGGTTTACGCTCGCAGGTCCGTTCCAATGCACGCGTCGTCTGTGAATTGGTTTGATCTCAATCGGAGCTCCGTGGCTGCCACTCAACACCAGTCTTGCAAGGCGTTACGCTTATGTACAAAGCTTACTTGTGTTTTAAAGCAAAGTTTTACGGATTCTCGTGCGCAGTCTTTCGGAATACATAAGCTCCAGTTCCCTTCGCCATATTCCATCATTGGCCAGTAGGCAGCCTGCGGAGCCGTGGTATTTTGTGGCACCTGGATTTTCCTGTCCCAATGTTCTGCTTGTATTGGAGATCCTCAGACTTTGCACTTAGTGGTGCACTCGGCGCTGCCCTCCGCTCCCAAGGTGGGGAGTCTGTGATTCCGTGCCATCCCGCTCCTTGGTGTGGTCGTAGCGTAGTCCACACATTGATCGATTATTGTTTGCATTGGTCAGTTCACACGTTTGTTATGTCTTAGGAATCCCGTATCCGGAGCTTGCCAGCTCACTGCGTATACTTTCAGCCTGGCAACAACACTGTGTTTCTAATGTAAACCCTCTGTCACCAGTGTCACTGCAAAGGCCTCATGCAGCAACAGAAGTGACTGAACTCGACGTGGTTTTGTTTATGTTTCAACTTCTTTCTCGCAGAAATATTTGACCTGGACAATCCTTTGAGATGGAACGTCTCATTTGCAAGGATATTCGGGCCATACGTGCAAACACGCAATGATCTGGGTACAATGTGTGGTTGCCCCCAAGGGGTCCTCGGTAGGAAAATGTTTCCCCACCCCAGTTCCGTCCGATGGCTCGGTCTGCGTCTTCTCGGTCACCGCTCGCTCGCCCGCTGCAGGGGTCATGTGCTACCCAACGATGTGCAGGCCCTGCTGCATGGCTCTCACGCTGCTCGCTCGGCTGTCGCTGGCTCGGAGCCTCCAGCGCTCGCTCGCAGGGTTTTCTGCTGCGGGTGGATTTGCGTTTCAACCCTCGCAGTGGATTTGGTCTGGTGGCACTCTGTAAGGACAGTTCCTGTCGAGTCCCGTACAAACGCGGAGCCAGCGTGGTTTGAACTGGCCGCGAAAGTGAGGAGATACAGCTCTGTCCTAACAGAGCCGTGATTTGTTAGGCAGCGGCTGTGAGCGTCAGGCTCTCACGCGGCCTGACCTCGCGCAGTCACGTGATACGGCGTACGACTGTGATGAACCCCGGTAACGTGCAGCACACCGCCACACCACAACCCTGGCGAGACTCGGCAGTGATGCCCCTTATAGTGAAAGCCATCTGACTTGCGGAATGCAGCAACTTGTGGTGAATTCGCACTGTCCTGTGCAGCGATTGTGCTGCGAGTAAACGATTGGAGCGTGAGATTTAGATTTTTACTGCACATTTGCACAGCAATGAAGCTTCGTGTCATTGACGTTTTTCTGGTGTCCGGGGGAATGAGAGTCTTGGAGGGTGACCGAGGTGCAGAGAATAGGGCCCCTCCGCTTGAGGCTGTGGTTGCTGCTTATCACCTGCGCCTCTGTCTCCCGCGTCACAGACACGCGACGCTGCTCCTGCTTCTGCACTCGGGCTCCTCACGCTCACCCTAATGCTACCGCAAATCGTGCTCGCCTCCTCGTGTTTGTTGTGTTCCGTTTATGTTTGTGTTTGTGGTTACCGTGCGCTCGTGTCATGTTTGAGTCTCGTGTTGCGTCTGTGTTTCCCGCTGTCTCGTTGTCTCTCGTCTTTGTGCGTCGTGTCATGTATCTGATTCATGCTTTGTGCATCGCACGTTCTGTTCAGGTTTTGCATATTCGTGATCTCTCGTGTGGTGTATCTCGTGTAACCTTGTGTAAGTTTGTGGTGGTTATCCGAGGTGTTGTGTCATGGGTCTCATGCTGTTGTTTATCTCCCGTTGTTACTATTTCTCGTATTTTGTTGTGTTTTTGGTGTCTGTGGTGTTGTGTTCCTTGTGTTGCGGTTGTGTATCTCGTGTTACAGCTGCCCGTCTAATCTTGCTTGGTGCTGCTGTTATTGCTTCCTTTGCACTTAAACTAACGAAGGGTCTCTCTCTCTCTCCCCTCCTCCTCCCCCTGCCACCGTCTCGTGTCCCCCCTCCCCCCGTCCCCCCCTTCCTTCCTCCCCCCGTCCCCCCCTCTCGTGTGCCTACTCACTCCCCTCATGCCACTCTCATATCCCCCCACTCTCCCCCCTGTACTCCCGTCGTCATCGTGCCCCCTCGCACCCCCCGCTGTTGACCCGACCATGCTCCACCATTAATCCGCTGTGTGCCGCGCTCCCATCCCTGTCTCCCATCATGAACGTGTCGCCATTCCCATTGTCGTCTCTCCTCCCACTAACGTCGGTTCCGTAATCCCCGTAACGTTTCCACACCCACCCGCTTGTCGTTTATAATCATCGGATCGCACATCAATTGTCAATTTTGCATCATCTGTCAATGTCCATTATCGTTTCCACCATGAACATCGCATCATTCTGCGTTATGTAATTTTCCTTTATTTAACCTCACGTTAATTTCAACGTATTAACACTTAACGTTTTATTAATGCGAACATTTGCATTTGTGTGATCGATTTTTGTTAATTCTGTTTTGCGCAATTGTATAAAATAATTGTTGTGTTTTGTTGTTTTGCATCGTTGTGGCTCTGTGGCGTTTGTGTTTGTCTCATTGCATGTAACCCTGATCGCATGGCCCGCTCGCTCGCACACGCACTCGCTCGCTCGCACACGCACTCGCTCGCTCACACACTCTCTCGCTGGCACACGCACTCGCTCGCTCGCTCGCACACGCACTCGCTCGCTCGCACACGCACTCGCTCGCTCGCACACTCTCTCGCTGGCACACGCACTCGCTCGCACGCTCGCTCACTTTCACGCTCACTCGCTTGCACACTCGCACGCTCGCTTGCACACTCACTCGCTTGCACACTCGCACGCTCGCTTGCACACTCACTCGCTTGCACACTCACTCGCTTGCACACTTGCTCGCTTGCACGCTCGCACGCATGCTCGCTCGCTTGCACACTCGCACGCATGCTCGCTCGCTTGCACGCTCACTCGCTTGCGCACTCACTCGCACGCTCGCTCGCTTGTACACTCACTCGCTTGCACACTCACTCGCTTGCACACTCGCACGCATGCTCGCTCGCTTGCACGTTCGCTCGCTTGCACGCTCACTCGCTTGCATACTCGCACGCTCGCTTGCACACTCACTCGCTTTGCACACTCACTCGCACGCTCGCTCGCTTGCACGCTCACTCACTTGCACACACACACTCGCACGCACGCTCGCTCGCTTGTACACTCACTTGCACACTCGCACGCACGCTCGCTCGCTTGCGCACTCACTCGCACGCTCGCTCGCTTGCACGCTCACTCGCTTGCACACTCACTCACGCACGCTCGCTCTCTTTCACGCTCACTCGCTTGCACACTCACTCACACTCGCATGCACGCTCGCTTGCTCAATCACTCGCTTGCACGCTCACTCGCGTGCTCGCTCGCACGCTCGCTTGCACGCTCACTCGCTTGCACACTCACTCGCGTGCTCGCTCGCACGCTCGCTCTCTTTCACGCTCACTCGCACACTCTCTCGCCTCTGTGCTCACGCATGCATGCTCACTCATACACTCACTCACTGCCTCACCCGCTTGCACACTCGCACACTCGCACACTCATGCACTCACTCCCACTCATTCGCACACTCCTCACACGATCACTTCTCCTCTATTCGTATCTGACACTCGCTCTTACGTGAAACACACGCATACCTCATTAATAAACATGCACACACATACACACACACCTCGTACACCTAATCACACACGCAAACCGAGCCCATATTTTTATATAAAAACACACTGACATATACACACCCCACACGCACACCTCACACCATTCCCTGACTCACGTACCTTCTCTTACTAACCCAAACATGCCCTCTCACACTCGCACTGTGACGCACGCACCTGCTCACTCTCCTGCCCTGGCACACCACCGTCAATACCATCGCCACTGTCACATCCATCACCACCGTCAATACCATCACCACTGTCAATACCATCACCACTGTCACATCCATCACCACCGTCAATACCATCACCACCGTCAATACCATCACCACTGTCACATCCATCACCACCGTCAATACCATCACCACTGTCACATCCATCACCACCGTCAATACCATCACCACTGTCACATCCATCACCACCGTCAATGCCATCACCACTGTCACAACCATCACCACCGTCAATACCATCACCACTGTCACAACCATCACCACCGTCAATACCATCACCACCATCACATCCAACACCACTGTCTCCACCAAACCGTGTGATTTTCTCCTGACCTGGCCGGTACGGTTCTGCCTCTGGATGTTGAAAACCGCATCTTTTGCCTAAATTCCCCGGACCTCGCCAACTCGAACGCTCGCACCTCTTCCCCTTCTCGTGTCTCTGCACCGCTCTCCCGCACCGCTCTCCCGCACCGCGTTTCCGCACCGCGCTGCCGCACCACTCTCCCACACCACTCTCCCGCACCGCACTCCCGCACCACTCTCCCGCACCACTCTCCCGCACCACTCTCCCACACCACTCTCCCGCACCGCTCTCCCACACCACTCTCCCAC
>JAZEWT010000025.1:8556058-8576064 GCA_036362905.1 Mordacia mordax
TGCTGCTCGCGATGGTGCTTTGCTGCTCGCGATGGTGCTTTGCTGCTCGCGATGGTGCTTTGCTGCTCGCGATGGTGCTTTGCCCATTCCTTCGCTCGCAAGCGCCTCCTTGTGGTGTCGCCTTCAACCTCATCCTCTTCTCCCAACGCCATTTGTCTCTGCTCCGACCCTCCCTCGCATAATTTCCTCCCTCCATTTCTTATCTCCCACAATGCCCTGCTCCCTCCCTTGCCTCCTCCACCTCGAGCCCTCCTGCTACTGCTCCCCCTCCTCCATCCTCCCTCCTCCTCCACCCTACCCCCTCCCTCCTACTCTCCCCTCCCTTCCCTCCTCCTCTCTCCCCCCACCATGCCCACTTTCTCCCCCGTGCCCCCTCCTCCCCGTGCGTGCCATAGCCTGGCAAGCGACTGATCTGATGCACAACCACGTGCTGCTGCCGCCCCCCGAGGGGGTGGGCCCCCGGCGGGGATCGTTATCGGGCCCCGCTGACCCCCCCGGAGAGCAGCCCCCTCCAGCGGAGAGCGACAGCGTGTGGCTGCCCCAGAGCCAGCCGCACCAGCACCACCATCACCACCACCAGTCGCATCATCACCACCACCAGCAGCACCATCACCACCACCACCATCACCAGCAGCAGCCACAACAGCTGCAGCTACAGCAACCGCTGCAGCAGCAGCCACAGTACCCATTGTACCGCAGCCTGCATAGCACCCGGCGTACACACTCGTACATTCACCACCAGAACTGAGAACACACGTGGGCACACAGAGCACAATCACACACAGAGGCCACACACACACACACAGAGGGCACACTCACACACACACAGAGAGCACACACACACAGAGGGCACACTCACATACACACACAGAGCACACACACACACTGAGGCCACGCACACACACACAGAGGGCACACTCACACACACACAAAGGGCACACTCACACAGAGGGCACACACACACACAGAGGGCACACTCACACCCAGAAGGCACACACACACACAGAAGGCACACACACACACAGACGCACATACAGAAGGCACACACACACGCACAGAAGGCAGACTCACACACGCACAGAAGGCAGACTCACACACGCACAGAAGGCACACTCACACAGACACACACACACAGAAGGCACACTCACACACACACACAGAAGGCACACATTCACTCGCACACATACAGTACACACCATGACACGCACAATCACTGTAATAGATGCACACACACACACACTGACCCTCAAGTACGTACACACTGAGACTCATTGAGATTGGCATGCAGACACATGCATACTGAGCACACACAAAAAATACAAAACTCCCCCGTATAGCCTTGGCAGTCTGTTGGGGCAAGTGCTCTTAGTGAGCATCCGTGAAGGCTGTCACGGCACACAAGGGGATGGGTGACCACAAACATTCCCCTCCGTTTTTGTCTCCCGAGTGGAAATATTTATACATTGCACCAGTTACGTATTTTAGATTGCGTCGACCTAGGGGAGGCCAAGGACTCGTTCAGATAAAACTTGTTGGTATTTGCCCAAAGTTGGAATCAAATTCGCCAGATACCCAGAGCAATGTGATAACCACTTCACTACTGCTCCCTCTCCCCCCTTGGCCCATTCGTGTACACAAGCACCTTCAGACTCACTCACTAACACGTGTACACACATATCCACATACCTTGAGATGTGTATACATGGCATTTACACACGCTTGCATGTACGCACATGTGTACGTGCACGCTGGCATACACACATTGGATAAATGTACGCCGAGACATGTACAGACAGGCGCATGCACTGACACGCGTGTACGCGTGTACACGTGTGCACGCCACGACACGCCTGCGCACAGGTTTCGTGCAGGTTCACTGGGGTCCGCACGGCTCACCCGCGTTCAGACGAATCAGCCCGCGCGTCGCGCGCGCGCCGACCGTGCGCGCGTGCGCTCCGTGTACGGGGCCTGCACCTCGCCGCGCGCGCGCGCGCGCGCGCACCTTGCGCGCGTCCACGTGTGCACGCACGCCGTCGCACTCTTCAACGTTGGCACGAGGAGCGCGGCCGGTGCGTTGATCGAGCGCCACAGCTACACGCGCACGTGCGTTCACATGCTCGCGCACACAAACGGCGACCTCCTGTTGGGGCGAGTGCTGGCAGTGAGCAGCGATGAAGGGCTGGCACGACACACAGTGGTGTGTGTTGATCACCATGCTGGCTACCATTGTGTCCCCAGTGGCTGCAGGTTACACACCGCACTTGATCATTATTTCGGGCTCAGTTGACCTCGCGGAGCCTCAGGACCGGTTCAGATATTCGTCACCCGTGTTGGCTGTAAGCACGAATCGCGAACTCTACCACCGTGTTCACAGCAGAGCACACTGAGCACTACAGGATCGCTTCCCACACACGCACACACCTGCACATGCACCAGTGCATTCACATAAACCTCTGCAAGCAAGCCTGAACGTACACACCTATACGTACGCACTACCGGGTGGCCACACGCACACCTGTGCGTACCAGCACTCGTACCTACGCGCCTGTAGGAAGAGCGCCCATGTCTCTGGTAGCAGGCACCAGTCCCGAGGGGGATCGAAGTGGCGCTGCTTGTGAGTGGGTTTGGCACCTCCCGAGGTCTCTGTGTAGAGGAACTGTCAGTGTTCATGCACAGTGATGCCAAACACGCCGTGTGTCCTCGGTGTCGGATGGAATCACTTGCCAGGGCAAAGCATCTCTCGCCAGGAACTGTGACCGGTTAAAGCTGCTCACGCCACTTTGCATTGTGGGCATTGTGAGTGATTAGTTCCCAGGCTCACAGTTGGGGGGGGAGGGAGGAGGGGTGCAGAGTCAACTATGCCTGCAGGGTTGAACTCAGACGTTGGAATCTCAGTGGCCACTGCGACGGATCTCTCCGTGGAGAAACCCCGGGGCGACACTTATGTAAAGTAGAAGCTGTGTTAAGGGTGCTTACTGTCCAGGTGCACGCGTTTCGTTTTGAACACGTTTGAAATTAGCGGGCAGCAGATTTTGGCTGCGGTACGATGCAGTGAATGCACTTTTGTATTCGGCGGATCTCCTGTTCAGAGTGAGCAGTGGACATCAATTCGCAGCGGACAACGGTAACCAAAGGCAAGGGTGTGACGAGATGCTCGCCGAATCTTTGCAACGGCATTTAACAAGAGCGCCGTTTAGCCTAGTCCAGTGCGTCCTGCCATCATCGTGCACCCACGTGGTGCTCGTGACTCCGGTCTGACCTTGGCAAGGTCATGCCCTGAAGGGGTCACACCTTGGTTCTAATAGGAGACAAACAGATTTGCCAACTGACATCACCTCGGGTTTGCTCCAATCAGCAACTGGCAAAGTAACCCCACCCCAGTGGAACCCCCCATTCAACCGAAACCAAATCCTCCCCTTCCACCTGGGACACAACCATGACTAGTTCACATGCTCATTTGGCTTCAGTCTTCATGGTCGTGGCCGACTCTTCTCGTTCTTGTGTAGTTGTAGTACCAACTGTAACAATCCCAGTAGTACGCGCGTCCGTTTCCTCGTCTGTACAGTGCGTACCTTTGTAAGCAATCAGTTGAGTTGCTCCTGGTCGCGACCAAAACTTAACGGACGCTAAAACCCCAAACGATAAATTGCTCTTCCTTGGTAGATACTTAATCCGCTCGTCGCTGGCCGTCCCACATTAGCTCGAAGCGTTGTTATTGAAATATATATTCAGAGTTACGTTTACAAGCGCTCGCGAACTGCAGCTGCAGTGGTATCGTGTAGTACAGCACTGCTGATGATGATGATGATGAACAGCATTTGTCAAAATCCTCAAAGGACCGGGATAGCACACGAGGGGAGGTCTCTCCGTTTCTTTCATTGCTTGCCAGCTCCACGTTCGTTAAGCCGGGCCACGTGCGCGGCACGGATTCGGGGAAGGATCGCGATGTCCACGCACCGCAGTGCGCACGGCGCCCCACTGCTGGATGAAGGCTTTCGTGTGCGTCCCAGAAAATGGAAAACGAGGATGACCGCCGATGCGGTTGGAAGCAAACGGTGCGAATGGAATTTGTGTCACCATTGTCAAATGGTTGGCGCTGTGAGTGATGGTGACACAAGACTGTGACGAGCGGGGACATTGGGTGGCTCTTGATGTGTCAGCGCACTTGTTCGACTGTAACACAGAATGGACGAGGATGCTGAGCAATCCTTCAAATTATTAACCTGTTGGAGACGAACGTTGACTGGCCAGAGCTGTGCTTTGCGACAGTGGCAAAACAACGCACGGCGTAGGAATCGCAGGATTGACTGATGTCATCCGAGACACACTGGGCCAAGCTGAGGTCGCCAGCTGAAGATGACTGGGGCAGTAGAAGAAGCGCCCACTGCTGCCCTGCGCGCACACCTCCTCTGGTCTGTGTACGAGGAGCTCGCGATAGCGCTGCCCATGTGGGTTTGGTGCTAACGCCGTTTGAATTATCGGCCCTCGTGGTGCCGTCTGCCAATTTTCAGTGACACCGGAACCTGGTCTCGGGTTTTGAGTGACAGAGGAACCTGGTGTCAGGTCATTTGCCAGGGTTTCAACTCGTTGCCATTTTTTCAATTAAAGCATATTTGGAAAATTAACGGCACAGATATACATGTACACATTCTTCCAGACAACGTATCCTACTCAGAAACAGAATTAATCTTCTATCGTTTTTTTTTTATATATATAATCTGTCTAATGTGTGTGAGAAGTGGTGAATGAGTTTACGTTGCAATAAGCTGCACATGATGGTTTCCATCCAATCACAACTCTTTCTAATCGGGACGCCACTGTAAAAACAATGCAGTAATCGGAGGAAGTGATGCTAGCAGTTTTTGTTTCAGAAAAACTATTTCTTTTTCTGAAGTCCAGTTCATTTACACTCTGATTGGAACAACTTGAGCTGTTTCTCCTGTAGAAATGGTTGCGTCTTCAGTGCACAGAAATGCCATCAGTGCTTAGCTGCTTCCCTCATCACGAAGAGCCGTGACCGATCCACTGCTGGATGTTCCTGCAATATAACAATCCAGCCGGTACTTGCACACGAGCTAATGGAATGCTCCGTGTTCTGTCCCTCAGCTCCTGCCCCCCAACGTTAGTCTTGACAAAGTGGCCGTTATCCCTTCTAGCCGTGGCGTGTTCTGCTCAGCTCTGCTTATGTTTCCTAGGGGTCTCTTAATGTTATTCAAGTAGATTTAACAGCGTAAGCAGGTTTGCAGCATTGCATGTACCAAAGCTCTTGGCCTTATCAAACCAAGAACTCAACGTGTGGCCACTTTAAAATTAAGATAGCCAACTCGGAGTTGAGATAACGTTGCCTTCTCAACAAGAAGCAGTCCGAGTTGGTTGCCGAAACGACGATATTTCCACGTGCAGTTCTGTTGAGCTGGTTGTCTGGCTAGGGCTTGGAGCTTTTAAACACATGATGCAGCACCGCCGTGCATCGCTACATCTCTTCGTTTCCAGTCTTGCTGCAATAGGTTTTCCGAAGTGCTGGGTTTTCCTGTCTGTTAGCGGAAAGCGTCACTCTCACCAGGAGCCGCCACCTCTCCATGCTGCTCCAAGCACTTGCAGTCGAGCAAACCTCCACCGTACTCGCACCGGCCGGCCGGTGGCGCGCGCGCTCCTGCGGCCCGGCCGCGGACGGCGCGCAGGAGTGTGGCCGAGCCAGAGAGCCACGTGCGGTCGTGTCGACCGCGGCTCGGCGTGACGCGCGGCACGCTCGAGATGCCACGGTGCTCGTCGCGTTTCCCCCCTGACCCTTGGTGACCGATCGGTGCTCAGTGACCAGCAAATGGCACGAACACTTCGACTCCAGTAAACCCCGTAATTACCACAATATACCTCTCGGTGTCACGTGACAGTACTGTGAATGGACTCCTAGCTTGCGCTCTCTACCACAGCCCGCGCGTTCTCTCTCCTGCCTCTGTGTGAGAGATGGCAGCACGGCAAGCAAGGCTGTCGAGCGCTGCGTGCGCTGGCTGTGCCGAGGTGTTGTGCACTGCAGTGCTCTCGCGCGTGCCAGCTGCTCCGAGTGTTGTACATAGCGCAGGTTCCTCTCGACGGAGTACTCACCGAGGCTCTCGCGGGTAAACCACATAATAATAATAATGATGTCGCTACATTTTGCCGCGTTAAGTTATTGCCGTGGCGCATTTCGTGTACGTCCCCTGCGATGATTGTAGCGACAATGTTGTGCTCCCTCCTTCGCGGCTCTGTGATTGACGGTGAGGTCACGGAGCGAGAGAGTTGGCGCCGGGCCCTGTGGCTCCGGTGTTCGGGCACCATCGCCGATTCGGGGGGAATTTTAATTTTCTTTCTAAAGCACAAATGCACGGCGGCGGTGGCGTCACATCGGTGATGTCACTCGAATCAAGGTTAACTGTAAAAATGCGTTTTCGTGCAGATATTCACAAATACTCCCATCGCGCCGTGTTTATATATATATATACGTGTCCTCATGTCTACGGGTGTGACAGTGCAGCGTAGAGATCTGTAGGCAGGTTCCCCTGCACGTGTGTGTGCATACACAATGTGTGTTTTAAGCCAGATTTTTAATGCCAATATTAGTATTTAAATGGACGTGTTTTTAAATTATTGTTTTCTAAGCATAAATAATAACGCAGTTTATCCCACGATGACTTTTGCACGCTCGTGTGTTTTACTGCGGTGCAGTGTTCCTACTCCCGTATAGGATACCGTTTCACAGACGCCGTCCCATAAACACAGGGTTCCTCTTCATTAGCTGCCCTCCTGTGCCATATCCCACTGGAGCCTCGTCCGTTCAAATGGAAAATAAAATTGTCATGCGATCAAATCACATCCGATGTCGGTTGAGCCAAATCCGCGGTTGAGAGAGTGACTGAGAATACCTGACATTGTGGCTTTCGCTGCGAGGTGGCCAGGAGATGGCAGGACAACGATGGATTTTCTGTATTATAATTATTATCGTTTTTGCAAATACAGCAGTGGATTCCTGAATCCATCCTCCTTGGAGTCATTTAGTTGTTTGCAGGGGTTCACGCTCAACAATTGATTTGGGCCAAATGTCTCAATGCAGGTCTATGTCGAAAGCGTCCAGAGACCGACTTGGACATCCCTGGTCAAGCAAGGGGCATTATTGTTTTCACTAAGGGCGTGAGCTCGACTCTCATTGTAGAGCCATAGTGATGTCTCTGCAGTGAAGCTTTCAACAGCTGTCCCTTCACATTGATGTATCAAGTGCCCTAATCACACACTTGACTGTTACTTTGAACTCTTATATCGTGATCAGCAATGAAGCTTCCACACCTTGGGGCATACATGGCTTACTCATATAGCTGCAAGGTTAGACTTGTGTGCTTTAGGTTGCGTCTTACTGTGAGGAGGAAACTAAACTTGTAATGATTTAAAGCTTGTATGTTCACGATTCGGGCTCTCGTTTGAGCCCTCGGGAACTCAGAGCCTCCTCTTGTGGCTCGAATATGCCTGGTGTCGGGCTCTGAGGATGGTGGAATAATCGCCACGAGGTTTTCCAAATCTCAAGAATCGTGATTTCTTAAAAATAGCCCTTGCTCCTAATACGAGGAAACCCCGTTCATCTCCACAAAAAGCCCGACAGCAGCCCAGCTGATGTGGCTGCTTGAAGATTGAAACCCTTGGTTCGAATTTGCGTTCCACTTGCCCAGATTTAAACCGGGATCCCAAGTGTAGCGAGGTGATGGACTCAGCTGAGTCATCAGAGCCTGCACGTGAAACACAGCCACCATGTAACAAATTGTCTTTTGACTTATTTTGTCCGAGCCCAGCTGTGCACGCTGAAGCATAACCATGTTGGAGGAGTGACATGCAGAGAACTGCGTTACACACGGCATGAAGGACCGCTGCCCTGTGCTGTGCGAGATGTAAACATTGAAGAGACTCAACTGACTGGTCACATAAAATACTATAATTTACCTCTCGTGAAGTGGAACAAAGCATGAGAACAATTTCTCAATACCGTTTGGTTGCGCGGATTGCTGCACATGCAGGGCGCTTTACAATAACAAACGTCTGAACACCTCAAGAAGCCATTGCCCCATCAATCCGCCTCAAACAGGGGATAGCTCTCGTGAATGTAAACTTTTTTATTCAAATTATTTGATCACAATTCCAGATGCGAACTTGAGTAACGTTCCAGAGACAGGGAGGCGGCCACGGAGGCGCTGTGTGGCGGTGTCTGCCGACTCCACTCCCTCGCGAGCTCCACGTCGCCGCTGAGTGGAGGAGTCCACCACTCTAGTCGTTGAGACTCGCGGCTCCGCGATTCGAGACACTCGCGGCTCCGCGATTCGAGACACTCGCGGCTCCGCGACTCCTTGACTCGAGATTCCGAGACTCCGAGACGCGAGACTCCGTGACTCGCGACTCCGAGACTCCGAGACACTCGCGACTCCGAGACACTCGCGACTCCGAGACACTCGCGACTCCGTGACTCGCGGCTCCGTGACTCGCGACACTGCAGTGCGGACTCTTGATTTTCGTTAAGTCTCGGTGCGCCGGTGATTTGGGCACAGCCAAGGTGCTGCCGTCTCGATGTTCTCCCCATTCTGTGGTAGCGCGCGATTCCACTCCCTGACAAATAAATGGTGGAGCACACGGTGTGTCTGCTGCGTGCTTGTCCGTGGGCCCTGTGAAGATGACCTGCGTAGAGCGTGAATGGCGTGAAAGGAAGCTGCGCCGTCTAGTGGTGCGTGCTGTGCGCTTCAGTCTTTGTGTGTGCGTGTGTGCGCACGCACGATGGGAGTGCGTGTGTGAGACGGGAGAGAATGTATGCTTGTCCCTTGTACGTTTACCATTGTGTACAAGTGTGGAGAGCAGTAGCACAGTGCTTGGTGCGCTGCTCTGAATACAAGAACCCGAGTTCCAGTCCCTGCCCTAACGGACGTCGGGGTGATTGGTTCTGAATCCGCCCTGGGCTCTTCCGAACTTGACTTGGCCTGAAATGCGGATCTGGAGTGGCGCGTAACCGTCGGCACTGCGTTCACGGTCGTCGAGTATGCTTCTGATCGCACCATCCCTCTGCTGTTCCAGCTTCAATAGGTGCTCGCAAATCCCACGTTCAACGGCAGGCTATGGCTCGAGAGAGAGAACCTCTCCGGCTGTGTGCATGGGCGTTTGCTTCGAGACCGTCCATGTGCGTCAGTGTAATGCTATTGTTGGCACCTTGAGGAGTGTGGGTAGCGTGGAGAGTGTAGCGCGGAGTCTAGCCCTATGCCATGACTGCTGTCAGCGAGCTGTCAGCGAGCTGTCAGCGAGCTGTCAGCGAGCCGTCAGCGAGCCGTCAGCGAGCCGTCAGCACTTCCCATCACGCGTGTGCAGCCCACGGGCCGGTGACGGACCTCATGGTTGCACTTTAGACGTTTGCTGCAGAGGCTTGTGGTTATATACAATGGCCGCCCTAGTTATTACTGCAGTATTAACACTCAAATATGCTTCACAGTGGACGTCAAATGTCGTGTGAAGTCGTTTGCCCAGACCGCGTGTTGCGTGCCAGCCGCACGGTCCAGCACTGCCTGGCAGAGACGGACTGGGAGGAATGGAGGGCAGTGTCGTTACCAAAACAGTTATCGTGGATCCCAGTGTACATCCACTAGGCTTCACCCCACGCCACTCTGTCTGCGGGCCTTACCCGGACAGGTTCCAGACGCAGGACGAGGTCTCTCCGTAGCCAGGCTCCGCTCTCGCCGTGTTTGTGATGACCCCCACGCACGAACATTGCTCCGCAGTGCTGATGACTCCCCGCTGACTCGGCGTAGCGGAGGTCTCCGGGGAGTGCACGCGGCCACCGATGATGCCACGCGCGGCTCGACCATCGCGCACTTGCTAAACGCAAGTGTTACCAATTTGCCAAATGTAAAACATTACCTTCAAATTGCTCCATTGAAAGGTTATGCTTATTTTGTTTTATCGCACAAACAATCCCGTTTAGCCAGTGGCTCAGACGTTTAATAAGGTGGAGGTGCGTGAGCACAGCGACAAAATCACACCGCATCATCGCCCGCTGCTGCCAACACGTGTCGGGACTCCTGAACAAGGTTGTGCGACCTGGTGAGGATTTCTTGGCCACACACAATAGTGCCCATGTGGGTTTTTGCTGGGTGCTCCGGTTTCCTCCCACTGTCCAAAGGCACGCTGCTGCCTGGGTTAACTGGCCTGCTGAATAAATTGTCCCAAAGAGGTTTGCCCTGCGATGTACTGGCATCACATCCTTGATATTCCCCCGGTTTGTGACCTCTGTCGGCTGGAATAGGCTGCCCCCCTGCCACCCCCAACTCTCCCCATGACTCCAGAGGATTAAGCGGGTATTGATAATGAATGAATTAAAATAAAATAAATGTACCGCATGCTGACATTTCTGCCACAGTAACAAATGGCAGCTGCTGTGTGGTCGCTTGTCCAGGTAAGAGAGTTATGGTGGAATCATTATCACACCTGCACTACAACCCACAAGAATGGGTTCAATCCTTGACTCTGTTTTCTATAGCCCAGATGGGGAACTCCACACATAGAAGGTGTAATGGAGGCACCCGGTGTTAAAGGGGTTGGCAATCAACGCAAAATATGAGGAATACCGAGGACCATCATTTGCAAAGAACACAGATCAGAGACAGACACGGAGAGCAAGAGGTAGAGCGACACGGAAACTTAGAGAGATGGAGAGACACAGGGACAAGATGAGAAACAGCACGCGGGGAGAAGCAGATCCCGAGAAGACCGAGAGAAAGCGATGACGCGAGGAGATGGAAAGACAAGGCCGGACGAGCCACGAGGCTGCGACCGTGATTGTTAAAGTAGCCCGTGAGACTCATCCCACGACTCGTCCTCCTTAAGTGGCTTTGAGTCACCCTGAGAGTTGACCCCTGAGATTGGTGCATCAGTCAGCCTGTGGGACTTGTCAACCCCGAGTCATCGTGTGAGTTACCCCACGAGTCACCCCACGAGTCACCCCCCCCCGCCCCCGTGTTCCTCTCTGCTCAGTTTGTCCACGGGAGGCGACGCCGCAGCTGCTGCTGCCGGAGGAAGAGAAAATCATCATGGAGGAGACGAGCGGAAACGGACAGACGGTCATCGAGGAGAAGTGAGCGCGAGTGCGGGAGTGACCACGGGCCGTGCTATGTACGAGCGCGACTCTGCGTCACACACGGGTCTCGATTTTATGAACTGGTCCTGGGTCTTCCCTGGGTCGACTCAGCCTCAAATGAGTACCTGGTGTGATATGTAAATGTCACCACTGGGGAGACTGGCGGCCGTGTGCGCTGCTGGCGACCCTCCCCCTCGTGTGCCGTGCCGTCCTTTATAGGTGTAACTCGCTAACAGCAGCTGACCCGATAGTCTGTGAAGGCGATATGGGATCTTTGTCTCTCTGAGTCTTTGCGTCCATCTACGTGTGTGTGTGTGTGTACGTGTGTCCCTCCACGTGTGTGTTTATGTACGGGTGTGTGTGTGTGTGTATGTGTGTCCCTCCACGTGTGTGTTTATGTACGGGTGTGTGTGTGTGTATGTGTGTCCCTCCACGTGTGTGTTTATGTACGGATGTGTGTGTGTGTGTACGTGTGTCCCTCCACGTGTGTGTTTATGTACGGGTGTGTGTGTGTGTGTACGTGTGTCCCTCCACATGTGTGTTTATGTACGGATGTGTGTGTGTGTGTGCGCGTGCATATAGGAGCCTGGTGGACACCGTGTACGCCCTTCGGGACCAGGTGCAGGAGCTCAAACAGGTGCGGTGCCCTCGTCACAAAGACAAAGCTCCTCCTTGTCCCTTACAGACCGGTGCGACACGCGAGAGGGTGGTGTGGCTGACATTCCACCTCGCTACCGCCGCCTCCGCGGTCGTTATTTCCACACCACAGCACGTATTGGTTTAAGGTTGAGTCAACCCAGAGAGGCCTCGGGACCTGGTAAAAATGTTGGTTCGCAGTGCAGTGCGCTGATCCCAGCTCCTCCTGCTGCCCAGCGCGCACACACAGCAGCAACCACCATCGCCATGTAGTGGCGGCGACGTCACCACGTCGCCTGTGCCAGGCCATGTGCACCTTTAAGCCACGTGCGGTGTCGAAGGCTCGCTGACAGGAGGTCACGGGACAGACCCAGGTGTTATGAGTTGCTTGACTAAGATGACCTGCAGATGCACCACCTACACAGCAACAACCACCATCGCGACTGAGTGGCAGTGATGTCACTACAGTGCTTTTCACAGGCCATATGCACTTTGAGGCTATCACGTCAAGTTGTGAAAGTTCACTGATGGCATTGAACCTGGGCACCCACACCGTAGGTGATGGGACACACTCAGGTGTATTTGGGTTGCCTAATTGTGATGACTCAGCCAGGCAACCCATATCCACACACACACAGGGTGTTCAGGCTGAAAATCGTAGTTGCGCTTTCTGAAAAGCGAAACCTTCAGCGGAACTATTGAATAGGCGTTGGTTACTTGCGGCTAGATGCATGAGAATTGCTCTCTGTAGCTGTCCTTTCAAGGTGGCCGTGTCGAGTGTTCCTTCTCTCATGTTGGACACCATTGGGCCTAAAGACCCGAGTGGGCCAAGTGGCCCTTGAGGTGCACAAGGTTGAGAAACCCTGTTGCAGTGCATGCCCCCATCTCCACGTGCTCATAACCCCCACTTCTTGTGACCAGACAGGGCGAGCAGTGCAGGATATCGGAGCAGAAGAGAGTAGGTGAGTGTGGTAGAGATGATCAGGAACATCCGACACGCTAGCTCGGACACGTGCTCAGGACGTGGGAGAGCCAGTTGCCGAGACAGTCATTCGAGCTGTTCTCCGTGTGTCTGGCGACCGGAGGGCAAACAATCGGAGGGCAAACAATCGGAGACCGATCTCAGAGGTCACGTGTCATCTGTGCAGAGAGCGTTGGTGTCCAGGAAGCGTGGCACTGTTGATGTCGGCATCACGCTGCTGCTTCTCACCCGCTCCTTCTGCCGGCCCCCGCACACACCCCCCCCTCGCCCGTGTGCATCAGGAATCCCAGAGGCTGCGCGTGACGTTGGAGGAGGAGAGCCGTGCTCGCCAGGATCTGCAGAAGTTGCTGTTGAGGCACCTCAAGCCGGGCGGAGGGGACGCAGCGTGGGACGAGGGCAGCACCTAGCGACTCCCCCCTCCATGTCTCCACCTCCACGCCTCCACCTCCACGTCTCTCCAACTCCACGTCTCCACCTCCACATCTCTCCTCCTCCACATCTCCACGTCTCACCACCTCCACGTCTCTCCAACTCCACGTCTCTCCAACTCCACGTCTCCCCACCTCCACACCTCCACATCTCACCTCCTCCACGTCTCTCCTCCTCCACATCTCCACGTCTCACCACCTCCACGTCTCTCCACCTCCACATCCCCACCTCCACATCTCCAATTCCACATCTCCCCACCTCCACGTCTCCCCTCCTCCACATCTCTCCACCTCCACATCTCCACATCTCCACCTCCACATCTCCACCTCCACACCTCCACCTCCACATCTCCACATCCACATCTCCACCTCTCCACCTCTCCACCTCCACATCTCCCCACCTCCACATCTCCCCACCTCCACATCTCCCACCTCCACGTCTCCCCACCTCACAGACTCATAACCTCAATAACGGAAACAATCGCTTTCCGTAAGCAGTACAAAACGTATCAGATATTCTCCAGTGTCACATCTCAATGTCCCAAATTTCAAACGTAAATGCAAGTTCATTTTAAAACATGAAAAACGATCTCATTTTAACTTTGTTTACTAAAAGTGAAGAATAATAATAATAACCATCAATGTCGATCTTTTCCCAAGATGTCATCTGCGAGTCTCATAGGTCTTGTTCGGGATGTTTGGGCACTCAGTATGTGAATAACTGTCGAGTGGAAACTGGAGGTCATGGAGAAACTTACACATATCAGAGGAGAATGCTTCAGCACGAATATGTCTTAAACCTACTTGCTGTGTTGTCCATTGAGTCATCGCCTTCTTGCCGAGCACGTGGGTGGCCCCACACTCTGCTGCGCCCATCTCCGCGTGGTCCACAGACACCATCTCGCAGTCCCTCATTAGAAGTGTGCGGTAGTGAATTCCACGAGGTTACAGAAGCATCCTGATTGGTTGCTCGTGTTCACATGATGTGGATCCAACCAGGACAACTTGAAGCGAGCTGCGCATCTCCGGGCTCTCGGGGCTCTGAGTGCTCTCAGTGCTCTGTGTGCTCTGAGTGCTCTCGGGGCTCTCGGGGCTCTCAGTGCTCTCAGTGCTCTCGGGGCTCTCAGTGGTCTGAGTGCTCTCAGTGCTCTCGGCTCTCAGTGCTCTCAGGGCTCTGAGTGCTCTCAGTGCTCTGTGTGCTCTGAGTGCTCTCAGGGCTCTCAGTGCTCTCAGTGCTCTCAGTGCTCTGAGTGCTCTCATGGCTCTCAGTGCTCTCGGCTCTCAGTGCTCTCGGGGCTCTCAGTGCTCTCAGTGCTCTCAGTGCTCTCAGCGCTCTCAGTGCCCTCAGGGCTCTCAGTGCTCTCATGGCTCTCAGTGCTCTCGGCTCTCAGTGCTCTCGGGGCTCTCAGTGCTCTCAGTGCTCTCAGTGCTCTTAGTGCTCTTAGTGCTCTCAGCGCTCTCAGTGCCCTCAGGGCTCTCAGTGCTCTCAGTGCTCTCAGGGCTCGCCGTGCTCTTAGTGCTCTCAGTGCTCTCAGGGCTCTCAGTGCTCTGAGTGCTCTCAGTGCTGTCAGGGCTCTCAGCGCTCTCAGTGCCCTCAGGGCTCGCCGTGCTCTTAGTGCTCTCAGTGCTCTCAGTGCTCTGAGTGCTCTCAGTGCTCTCAGGGCTCTCAGCGCTCTCAGTGCCCTCAGAGCTCGCCGTGCTCTCAGGGCTCTCAGTGCCCTCCGGGCTCTCCGTGCCCTCAGGGCTCTCAGCGCTCTCAGTGCTCTCAGTGCTCTTAGTGCTCTTAGTGCTCTCAGTGCCCTCAGTGCTCTCAGTGCCCTCAGGGCTCTCAGTGCTCTCCGGGCTCTCCGTGCCCCGTGCTCTCACTGGTTAGTTGTAAACGTGTCGCAATGTGTATTTATATTTTTATACCTCTCGACCTCCTGTGCGAGCGAGCGCACCTGTAAAGGGAAGCGCGTGCACCGTGAGACGGCTGCAGCCGCCGGCTACCGAGCGTCATTCACGACGGGCGCTGAAAATGCAGCATGGGAACGCGCCTCCTGTCTCCCACTGCAGTTGACGTGCGTCCAGGTCTTCCCCCGTGACCGCCACCGATGTGCAATTATGACTCCGTCATTGCATCTAACGCGGGCGCATGCCTAGCCTGGAGGATGTCATGGGCGAGCGGTAATCAGCCTCGTCGGCGGGCGGCTGCTGTCTTTATCTTAACGACTCGGCGAGACGACGCCGCCCTAATGACGAGGAGAGAGAATTTAGCAAGCGAGTTGGATGGCTCATAATGGCCACCGCGGTCGTCGTTACACTGTATTCACGCGGCGTGGGTGCCCGGGCTCTGTACGCCGTGATCTCGGGGCAATCTTCAGCGGCAGTAAGAGCTGAGCGCGTTGACTGTGTGCGAAGGAACGTCGTGCTCGGAGCTGTGTGGCTGCGGAGGACGCTCTCCTGGCCGGTGGCGTTCGTAGTGGGGTCGACTCTGTCCAGCATTGAGCAGCGCTCGGGCAGTTTGTGGTCGGACCGGTACGGCAGACGGAGTCGACCGGTACGGCAGACGGAGTCGACCGGTACGGCAGACGGCGTCGACCGCCGGAGACTGCGGCGTGCTCTTGTCAACCAACGTCCGGTGCCTGCGGTGAGATGGGCTGCGCCGCACACTGAGCCGCCACCACGTCATTGACCTTTTCTCCCGGCAGGTGCACGGCGAGTGCAGGCTCCATGCTCTGAATAGGTTACGGAGTGCACTGTGAAGCCACCGTATCTGCCAATGGTTACTGTGGTGTGTGTTGTCAGAACCTGTAGCTCTTCCTCTGACAACATTGGGATTTTGTGCCTGAAATACTGTCTCGCCACCTCGCTAACCGGTCAGAACTTTCCCAGGAAATGCCAGTCACGCGCACGTAAGTTGCTGCTTCCCACATGCCCAGGCATAGCGAGCGTTTGAATGTGAATTAACCCAATAGTGCTGAATGCAAGATGTGTCCCTGGCTTGTCTTCAGGTTTCCTAAAGCCCTCGGTACCTTATATAATGTTCACAGTGAAGTGTTCACAATGGAGTGCTCCGAACTTCACGACTGGTGATCGGAGAAGTGAAACGCGCTGTGTGATCTCATCCGCGACTCATCTCCAGCCTCTGTCTCATCAAGGCACCTCGGATTATTATGAGTGCTCGCAGAAGCTCTCCCGACTAGAATGTTACACCAGTGCTTTTTTCTAGATGATAAAGCTTTCTTGAAGGGCTCGTCATCACCCCCGCAGAGAGATACGCGCTGTGCCCCGTCGTAATAATAATAATTGCACTTGGAGAGCGCTTTTCACCCGAGGGTGACAAAGCGCTGCACAGAGCTGCGGTCTCTGATCCTCACGCACCACGTGCTCTCTGCCATGCGATGGGCAGAACGCGCACTCACTTCGCATCACTCTGGTGGCGCTTGTCGTGCGATGGGAGATTCCCTGATGTCATGGGGGGGGGGGCGGCGTCTGTGCGGCTTCTGTAGAACGCGAAAAGTCTCCGTCCCGCCTGCGACTCGGGTTTGCTGGAGCCGTGAACGCCAGCAAATAATCGTGACAGAGCCCGTCAACGTGCGGGAGGTGGGGCGAGGGGGGTACCAGGTCATCGGGACGGCGGTTCATGCTCGCTGCTCGTGGCCAGTAGGGTAGGGATATTGATAGGCGTTGTGGCGACTAGGGGTCGGGTTGATGCTAGGTGCTGGGTGTTAGTAGGGTATGGTTAATGCTAGGGGCTGGGTGTTAGTAGGGTATGGTTAATGCTAGGGGCTGGATGTGAGAAGGGTATGGTTAATGCTAGGTGCCGGTGGCTAGTAGGGGTATGGTTAGAAAAATAATGCTGATGGCTAGTAGGGTAGGGTTAGCATTAGTGGCTGGTCAGGATGTAGTTACGTTTCAGGGTAGAGATAAGCCTAGCGGATGGTTGTCTAGTTGTTCGGACTAGTAGTAGGGCTAGTGCTAGCTGGCTCTGATGCCCCCTCTGCCCCCTTTCCACTGTTCGGTTTCTAGTTCTCTCGCAGTTTCTGATGCCCGTGGCGCCCAAAGATGTTTCGCTGCGATACGAATGCTTTGCCACCGAGACGTCCCTCCGAGCAGGGTGGCATCTGTCAGCGCGTGTAGGCGACCACGGTAAACTCATGGCAACGTCGCCAGTGTAAACCTTCACCGCGCTATACACACAGCCTTGCCGCTGTCGAGTCCGCGGCCTTACAGGCAGCGGCAGAATCAACCTCAATCACTGCAGAGTTGTGGAAGGGCCTCACAGGATGAACACGGCCCAGGATTCGTCGTGGCAGCTCGCGTTGACATCGATGCTGGGTTCTCCCAGGAATGTTCAACCATCGCGTCCTTTTCAGATGAAAAGACTTTGAATGCCGCTTCAAGTTTTCTTGATTCGCTGTTGTCTCCCCATTTGTTCAGCGGGTTGACCTGCAGCCACATTTAGACACTGTACAAGCGCACATTGTGAATGGTATTGACCTTGGGGTTTATTCTTAAACTTGTCCCGGTTATGTGACTTTCACTCCCGCTTCATGAGACCGGAAGGAAGTCTGTGGTCAAGACCTGGGGATCTGAACCTTTTACAACTCAAGTCCTACTGCGGTCTGATCTCTACGGACCACCAGGTGGCGCTCGCCGCCCACTACTAATGTGTCGCGACCCCCCTGTTGAGAATGGCGGCTCTAAAGTAACTCGAGTGTCATGTGTCCTGCGCCTGCAACTGAAGTTCGCTCGAGTTGCTTTGCGTGCCCAGCCAGAGCACCCAGGCTGCCTTTGTGATTCCAAAACGAGTTGGGAGTTTTCCCCAGTGGTGCCACCCTCACGAAAGTGACAAGAACGTGGAAAATACAGCCTCCTCGCACAGGCTGCGCGACCTTGGAAGTTCGCCTCGTTAGCGCCGTTACCCCGCGCCGTTACCCCGCGCCGTCCCATTACAACGCTGTGAGCGCAACCCTTAGACCTGGTTTGCGGTGCTATACGGGGAGGGCTGCTTAAACGTGAAAAGCCTCGTTTCTGAGGCTATGGGATGGAGCCACGAACTTAACCGCAGGCCACGCCGTGGCCTGAAGGCCGCTATTCTGGTACCAGAGTTGTGATGTCGCAGTGGTTGTGTGACCTCTCAGTCTGAACATCAGGGTGGACTTGCAGTTCGGATTGTAAGGCACAGCAGCAGCAATGCAAGCGCAGGGGGCCACAGTGGGTCGACAAGACTCTGTTTGCACATGGACTCTTGCCGGTGACACGGCTGATCAGTCGCGTGCTTGCCTGTGTTTTGCCGTGTTGTGGTTCATATCAGCAGGCCGCCCTGGTTAATATGCTTAATAAAACACGCGCCATTTTCACAGTGGATACTGAAGAGCCCGTGATATTCTTGAAGCAGTGGGCCATTGTGTGCCAAGTTTATACAAATTGTCCCCTCATTACTTAATTGGCTAACAACACTGATCACCCCCTGCTGTGTAACCGCGGCAGGACCCTCCTAGAGAGAGTCTTGAAACTTAATTTGCTTTGGGTAAAATAAATCGTAATAATAAAATAGTGTCGCAGCAGCCGATTCTAAGTGAATATTTCAACGCCACATTAAACCACTTTAACGTGTTCAACAGTACGAGACGTTGTCGTACCATCTTGAGAATGTAGCTGACACTCGCATGCAATGAGGCCCTGGATTCTCATGCAAACTGCATAGAGACAACGATAGAGTGTATGTGGTCGCCTAGGTTGACTCAGCCTGAAATAAGCACTTGGCGATGATCTTCTTGAGTAAATGCCGGTGGACACGACCATCCTCACCTGTGAAATTCCACGTTTCTATAACAAGGACTAGTTTATCCTGGAGTAAAGTCAACGAAACCGTTGACTTCCCTACTTATTTTAGCAACCCGAAAGAGATGATGGTGGTGCTGTGATAGAGGTAGAGTTGCCACCTGTCCCAGTTTTATCAGGATTGCTCTCTTCTTGACGCGACTGTCCCGGGAAATCTGTAATACTCTCTGCAACATTCAATGCCCTGGTATTTCCTTGGATCCCTAACACTGAGTCCAGCATCCCTCTCAGCATGACGTCTATACACGGTGTCCCCGTGTCTCCCTCAACTCGGAGCTATTCCGCAACGCATCACGTGTCTGCTTGCCCATACGCCAACAGCGGCACACTTTATGTTTCATAGTCAGTTCTTGTAAGTGCTACAGCAGCTACGGCCAATGATGCGCACAAGACACCTGGACCATGCTATAGATAATATTCACTGATTCACGTGTAAAATAGATCGTCTCACATTGGCTTAGTCGTAGTACTGTATGAGTTTGTTGTTTAGGGCTCTCGTGTCCCGGTTCATGGCTCTGGTGTCCCGCTTTTTGTAATAAGTCAGAGGGTGGCAAGCCTAGCGAGAGGGGCAGAGTTGACCCTGACCAATGCGCGAACTTATGTTGTGGAGGTGAGGAGCTCTACTGTGAGCGAGGTGCATCGCTGAAGTATTATGAATGATTTAATTTTAACTGTGGATAAAATGCCTCAAAGGCTCACGTTGTAATATCATACTGTTATATAAACCCTGCTTATAAATGTATACTTCGAGTTCTGAAGAATTATTTTTTCTATCATTACGGTGCCTTTAATAAAGTGTTATTGGTGAATGTGTCCATGTATGGCGCAATGTGTAAGTCTATGCCTCGTGAGGTTGTTTGCCTCCTAAAACCATGATATCCCCACTTAACCACCGCCGCTTCAATTCCACCTCCCGGCGCGGCAGCTGAAGCAACTGGGGCAAGTTTCTGAAAATCCCTCACCAAGACCTCTGTCCACTGGCCGGGGAGATGTGTATAAGAGA
>JAZEWT010000025.1:8592840-8603707 GCA_036362905.1 Mordacia mordax
CTGCTGGTGGGAAAGAGTGCATCTGTGGATGCTGAAAAATCCATGCTCTCCAAACTCAAGCACGGTGAGTGTGGCCGTGTGGCCCGTGTGTTTCTGGCTCTCATGTTCATTTGTCCCACATGTCTCGTTTCAGCTCTGTCTTGGCTCTTTGTAATGTGGTCTACATCAGTACTGGGCAGACAAAGGTGGATGAGCCTGGCATCTACACCAACACCACTGCCCTCTGTATATGCCATGCCTGGTGTTTACCCCCTGCAGTCTGTCTCCTGCTAACTGGTAATATGTGGCTGTGTGCAGAGTGTGGAGGAGCGTTTACCAGCAAATTGGAGGGCATGTTTAAAGACATGGAGCTGTCAAAGGACATTATGATCCAGTTCAAGCAGGTGACCCATGACCCATGACATCACAGCTACACCCCTGCCTCGTGCCCTCTCTCAATGACCCTGTATTGGTGGCTTTGCACAAGTGTTTACGTGTGCTTGAGGTCATACGCCCGAGCAACAGCTGACCATTTGTATTTAAGCTGGAAGCATCTGTTGAGTTACGTAGCTCTTTCTCAAACTTGTCCGGGTGGGAGGGGTAAGCGGGGCTTCTCTAATGAGACCGTGGTGTGTGTGGTGTTTCTTAGTGCTACTGGCGTAAATATCTGCAGTGTGTGTGTGATTTGAAAAGGGGGGTTCTTTTTTTTTGGGGGGGATGCTGTGTACGTGTTCCCGCTCCATGCATGTGCATGCTGTTGTTCATTTCTGGGGGTGTGTACGCTCGTGTGTGTGTGCGCACACGTGTGTGCGTGCATGAAGTACATGCAGAACCAGAACGACGCGAACAACATTGAGTTGACGGTGAACATTCTGACTATGGGCTACTGGCCGACGTACACACCGATGGAGGTCCACCTACCCCCGGAGGTGAGCTGCCCATTGGCCAGATGCAACACACTTGCACACATCATCTCGATGCCTTGAGTTACATCATCATGGACAGCAGGGTACATCCCTTATAGAAATAATTTTATTGGGAGACGCACATTGGTGGATTATTAATAATAATAATAATAATTGCTTTTCACCCGAGGGTCACAAAGCGCTGCACAGAGTTGCGGAGAGAACGGCACGTCAACAACAATGGCACTAGAATGGGAAATCAGCAACAATAACATTTTAAAATAATATACACATCGTTGCAGAACAAAATGTAAAATATGATCAGACTTTCAGCTGGCATTTTAAAATGCAAATGATCTGTGTTTATAATACATTTATTATTACTATTATTATTACTATTATCCTACAACCACCATTGAGCCACACTCCGTATGCAATAACCCCCATGAACTCCAACATATCCTTCCGATCTATATTAAATATGATCATTAAGGTCACCTCTTAGCCAGATACTTTGTTTACACGATATCTTAATTCACATTCTATCTCGTCCCTGAAATAATTTTAATCCATTTATTCCCAGTCTCGAGGAGCGTACGATGAAACTAGATTAATAACGTTCCTTCCTATTACCATGGTAACCAACATAAGCCTCTCACTATTTTCACCTTTATCACTGAATCCGCTCGTTCTTTTCTCAAAGTGCCACCGAGGGGATGGTGGCCCTCACGGAGAACGTAGGGTTGTTTATTTTTCAAGATTTTTTTTTCCATTGGGGCTCAAATGTTACAGCTGTCTGTCCTAGCGGTCACAAACCTCCGTTATTCAGGAGGTCTCTAGATCATTGTTTGTCCGGCACCTCCCTCAGCGAGTGTTCTGGGTGAAATGGTGTCGCTAATTCGCATCTCTTCTGTGGAGTCGTTTACTCGTGAAGTCACTGGTGACTGCTGATCCTCACATCATGGGTCTTGAGAACACGAATTAACGACCTGAGCCTGAAGTATGGATTCAGCGCGTGTACACACACACACACTCGGGGTAATGCACTGTGTGTGCACGCACGTGCACCTGTTCACGTTTGTGCTCACGGTCGTGTTGTCTTTTGTGTTGCCAGATGGTGAAGCTGCAGGAGGTGTTTAAGACGTTCTACCTGGGGAAGCACAGCGGTCGCAAGCTGCAGTGGCAGCCCAGTCTGGGCCACTGTGTCCTCAAGTCGGAGTTTAAGGAGGTGATGATGGGGGCCTGGCCGCGCAGCTCAAGGGGGCTAAACGGCGAACGAGACGTAGTGACCCTGAGTTGACACTAAAGACCCCACCTCCGCTTGTCGGCTATGCTGATGCAGTAGGCTAGGGGGTGGCCAAATTGTGGCTGCCTGTGTTGTTCAACCATGGCTTCATAGAGACACAGGTAGTGTATCATTACAGTGTATTACTTATCAACAAAACTTTATTTTAAAGGTGAAAAGTCTGCAGAAGCAGTATCTGCCTGGAGAGCTCACCTTCTCAGGTTAACAAGATGATTTTTAAGTTTTAGAAATTCCACAGCTAACCTGCACGAATGAACCCTGCGGCAACAATCACCTCGCAAGTTTTCCCCACGTCACCCGCTAGGAAACACATGCCTATATACATTAGTATGACAGCCATTGGTCTCTTGCCATGCGAAGTTTAATTTGGGTCTCGGAAATGACGTCTGCGTGTGTGGAACGCGCAGGGCAAGAAAGAGCTACAGGTGTCGCTCTTCCAGACGCTGGTGCTGCTCATGTTCAACGAGGGCGAGGAATTCAGCCTTGAAGACATCCGCACGGCCACGGGCATTGGTGAGGAAGCTCCCGTGTGCGCACACCTGGAACACAGACGTATGCACACACCGTGAGTGCAGGTGTACACACGCACACCCTGACAATAGGCGTACGCACACACACACACACCTTGAATAACAATAATAGCTGCACTTCTGGAGTGCCTTTCACCAGAGGGTCACAAAGTGCTGCACAGGGCTGTGGAGCGAACCGCATGTCAGTAGCAACATATGAACGGCAAATCTACACTGACATTTTTTTAGTTTGTTTGTTTGTTACCAATCTGAGCTGTAGCGAGAACGGCATGTCAGCAACAACAACAACATCAGAGTAGGTCAGTTACAAGTTAAATAGTGACTATAAATCCGAGAAGAAGAATATTATAATTATTGTTGCACTTCCAGATCGCTGTTCATCCGAGGGTCACAAAGCGCTGCACAAAGCTGCAGAGAAAGTGGCATGTCAGCAACGACAACGACATAAGAACAGCAAATCCGCAACAATAACGTTTTTTGGGGGTTTGTAAAACTACAAATCTGGGCTGTGGAGAGACGGGCACCTCAATAAAAACATGGGGACATTCAACTGAAAGTCAAATAGTGGCAATAAATTCTAGGACATAAAATAAGCAATGAAAAAATAATTATTCAACAAACAAGGAAAAAATGAGGAGTGCGTAAAATTATATAAAATAATTGTAATGATGTAGGTTTTCACAGCTCGATGCATGATGATTGCTTCAAAAAGTTGCTCTCTCGGGACAGCTGTGTCGATCGCTTCCTCTCCCCACCTCGCGACGAAAGGCGAAACGTCCCGAGGTGGAGAGAGGAAGCGATTGACGCGGCTGTCCCGAGACAGCAACTTTTCGAAGCAATCATCATAAAAAATATTGTTTAACAAATGCAGTAATGAATAAGTATTCCTGAGCAATAGCAAGCCATCATCCAAGCACAACAAGAGTGAACAGCATCAACAGACCTATCGAGAGGACTTCAGTGCCTTACGGAACAAGTGACGCTCGAGACAGGATTTGAAGATGGACAGTAACTCGGCTGACATAACATCGAATGGCAGGTCATTCCAGAGTCTGGGAGCAGCACGCGAGAAGGCTCAGTCACCCATCGAACAGAGGTGCCATCTGGGCACATGCAGCAAGCTCCTATTGGAGGATCGAAGTTGTCGTGTTGAGGAGGGTGCCTGAAGTAGATCGCGGATATATGACGGAGCAGCGCAAATGAGAGCCTTGTAGGTGAGGATGATCTTGAATTCAATCCTATATTTAACCGATAGCCAGTGGAGAGACACCAGCACTGGCGATATGTGATTGTGGATGAGTGTGCGGGTGAGGAGACTATCAATCAGCCGCATTCTGCACACGTTGGAAATGATTGATCGAGTAGGCAGCGGTGCCAGGCAGTAGTGCATTGCAATAATCAATTGTCAAGCATCAATTCCATGGGTCCAGTCTTGAACCGTTGGTGTGGGGTTCCCACAAGCAAAACATCTGTTTTGTCACCATTTAGTTTCGGAAAATTTGAATTGAGCCATACCTTCATAGTTGACAGTAAGGACGAGACGCAAAGACCAGACCCATTGATGGATGGCTTTGCGTGGATATAGAATTGGATGTCATCGGCATAGCAATGGTAGCTGGGATTTGATGCTGTACAGGCCAAGTGGTTGCAGGTAGATGCTGAAAAGGAATGGGCCAAGGACTGAACCCTGAGGAACTCCAGATAAAACAGGATGGATCTCTGAGTTTTGTTCTCTCGAGGCTGACGAACTGCTTCCGGTCGGAGACTTAGAAGCTCAAACAGTGCAGGGCACAGCCAAAGGCCCCTATACCATCCAGTCACTCCAGTAAGGTAGGGTGATCAGCGGTATCAAAGGCAGCGCTTAGGTCCAGGAGGACAAGAATACGTGGCAAGCCTTCATCAGCAGTGACAAGTAGGTCATTAACTACCTTGACGAGAGTAGTATCAGTACGATGGCCGAATCTGAACCCAGATTGGAAGGGGTCGAGAAGGTCATTGTTGAGGACGTGTGGGTACTGCCTACTGAAGGACCTTAGAAGTGGTAAATTTGAGATGGGGCGATAATTATCAGGGATTTCGCAATCGAGGCTGGGTTTTTTGAGCAGAAGAGTAACTGCGGCACGTTTGAATAGTGGGTGAATGATGCCGGAGCGAAGTGAATTATTTAAAAGCTTCGTGACAAAGGTGGCAAGGGATTTGAAATTTGACTGGATGAGTTTAGATGGGAAGGGGTCCAGGGAGCAGTTTGTAGGCTGAGATCTGGTAACTAATGAAGAGACCTCACAGATTCCGTTAACTCTGAAAATTCTGGTCGGAAGAAGGAACAATTGTTGAGATATTGGTTGTTGGTTGAGACTGTGTAGAGATGCGGTGGTTTTTAGTTTTGTTTCTTGAGGAAAACTATCAACTGATCCGCTTGATCTTTATTAATGAAGAGAGGTGAGGGTGAGTAACTGATTGGATGAAGGAGCCGATGGATGGTGAAGAAGAGAATCTTGGGCTTGTCCAAGGTATCAGCCAGAATGCTGGAAAAGTGGTTGGTACGGGTACGGGCGCAATCAGGTACCCTCTGGTAGCGATTGAGCTGGGCCTTAAAGACCGGGCATTCGCACACACTCTGAATACAGGCGTCACACACGCCTTGAACATAGACATACGCGCACACCCTCAGTACTGGCACATGCATACGCACACCCCTGAATGAAGGTGCATGCACACGCCCGTAATACAGGCATACACATACATCCACCCTGAATACAGGTGGACGTACACACAACCTTAATGCAGGCGTATATACAAACACGCAGCCTGAATACAGGAGCATGCCCACACCATGATTACAGGTGCACACTCACACACCCTGAATATAGGCATACACACACTATACATCTCATTCAGCTGGGAGATCCCAAAGCACCACTGGGCTTTGCCCAGCCCAAGCTGGGGTCGGCAGTGGGGGTACCGACACCTGCCTCTGACTCCTGTTCTGGTCAAATTTCCGCCACCAAATAGTCGTCGAGACAGAGTCCAAACTGCAAGAGAATTACGGTTTGCATTCAAATAATCCTTAATATTTCTGGGGGGTCTTCCACCTCAAGGTTTCAAGGCACTGTGCAGCGCTAAAAACACAACATCAGCGCACAGACTGGTAAACACCACACAAGTGTAGGAAGTGCGTGCATACTCAGATTAAATGTGGAACAAAAATACAAGACCTCTAAATTTACCTTGCTGCCAACCCGATTACCAATTTTCCTTTTGGGATGGTGCTGTGACCTTTGTCGACTCTCACCCATGTCCAGAATAACGCAGGCGAACCGTGTGGAACAACGTAGACCATTTCAATACCTAATGCGAAACTGAAACATCGCTCCTCCAGGTGTTCGACATTTTTCTTCTGCTGCTGGAACCATCAGCCGCATCACATCAACACGCCGGTGTACAAATCCTCTTTATAAATGGGAAATTAAACAAGACCAGCCAGAGTGTGATTATGACCAAGTGATGAATCATATAGTCGCACGTTGCCCTCTAAATTATTAAGTGGTTATTGATCACAGTGATGATAGTAAACCACTCGGTACTCTTCATGCCTTCCAACAGTGGAATAGCAGGAGCTAGACACTATCCTGACGCTCTCTCCTCGTTTCTTGGGTTGCACACGGGCCCCTGAACATTTCCGTTTACAAACATATCAACAGCATTGACATACACCGCATACAAATAATCAGATGTTTGTGAAATAATTTACCGACTGAACCCCAAAGTCTCTGCTGTCCGTATGGATCTGTGCTCCACTGCTCATGCTTCCCGAACTATGATTGAAATGTTTATTTACAAGGTAAGGTTAAATGAGCTCTGAGCTTTTTTTAGAAGTGACCTGGCTACACATGATAATAATAATAATAATAATTTCATTTCTAGAACGCTTTTCACCCGAGATATAGAGCACGAAAGTGGATTATATCACGTGGGACTTGATAGTGGCCAAATAATCTAAATGGGAAAAACTGGAGGAGCCAGAGAAAATCCACACAACCATGGGGGAGAACATACAAAACCCATATCTACAGATGTTGGGTCTGGGTTGAACCCACACCCTCCTGCGTAGGAGGCACCATGGTGATAACGTTAGTGGTAACCATGATGTAAAAAGGGTAAATTTTATTCTACAAGCTCATATGACCTAAACCATTGCAACATTTACACATTCCTCGTGCCTGTACGTTAAACACTGTTATTGACGTTGGACTTGTAAACCCAGTAAATGTCTAATGCATTACAGCGATGGTTATGAGCACACATGCATTGATTTACCAGTCCACGTTTACTGACCACTTGACACTTTAAAACTGTTTAAACCAGCTAAGAGAATTCCATGTTTATCAACCAACCACCATATTCAGCTTCTTACACTAATCTAACCTGCACATGACAACTAGGCAACCGAGAGAGCAACTTTTCGAAGCAATCGTCATGCATCGAGCCGTGAAAATCTACACAATTACAACTAGGCAACCAACAACCAACTCTAATAAACTACTCCACTTGCCTGGCTGTCGTACATACAAGGACTTTGACCCGAGCTGAGTTGCTGTCAACACCGAGGGATGTTGGATGAGCTCAGTCGACTAATGTGTAAGGTTGCCATCATTCTGCACACTTTTGAACTTTCCTGTCTGTCGAAAAAAACAAATCAAGTGGCATATTTACCCACGTGAAAACTTGATTCGGCTCTCTCGGGTGGTGGCAGGTTATAGCTCTCACCCAAATGGATCTAATAATCACTCTCAAGAAGTTTGTGAAATCGTTTTCGTTGGCTTTTCATGCTGCCTTTTGAATCTTTGGTCACTCCCAAGGTTTGCAGCTATGTCTCGGGGCCTCGCAATGTCTCCGTGTCCTTGTTTGTCTCATTGTGGGTCATGTGTCGATATCCCTCCGGGTCTTCGTGTATCTCCTTGGCTCTGAGTTGTCTTTCTCAGTGTCTTGACGATCCCCGTGTGCCAGTCATCTCTCAGCACGGCCAGTCTTGATGTCTCGCCCCAGAGCCGTGCACATTGTTCTCTCGTGTCCGGTTAATGTCGAATCCTCACTGGCTGTTGGATTAACCCTTGTGATGTCTCATGCTCAGTGGAACACGTACACACGTGTTAATGGAGAGTGATCATGTAATGGTTAGCATACTCCGCTACTAACCCAAGTTCAATTCCCACTCATGGCTAACATCACTGAGCATCAAATAAGCACCGAGTGCGATGTGTAAACATTACCTCTGCGCAGACAAATGTGTTCTTGTCACCCCCTCACGGCCACCTTGGCATTCACAGGGCTATGCGCAGACATGTACCACACTCTCCGCCAGAGGACAGGAGCCACATAGCCCACGTCAGTCTCGCGCGCGTGTGTTACATGTTTGTATACTTGTTTGTGTGTCTACACGTGTGTGCGTGTCCGTACACGTGTGTGTGCGCGCGTGCGTGTGCTTAACCCTGCAGAAGACGGGGAGCTGCGGCGCACGCTACAGTCGCTGGCGTGTGGCAAAGCGCGCGTCATCAACAAGGAGCCCAAGAGCAAAGATGTGGAGGACGGGGACCACTTCCTGCTCAACGGAGACTTCAAGCACAAGCTCTTCCGTATCAAAATCAACCAGATCCAGATGAAGGAGACGGTGGGGGGCTTGGCTCTGACTCAAAATTTGTACAATAACACACAGGTTTTGTAATCCACATACAGTATTGTGTAACCCACAGGTTGTGCAACGTTATGGGGTGGTTACGAACACCGCAGTGAAATGTCTTGTCCCTGGCACTTTTATCCACTTTTCCAGGCACCGGCTTGTTGCACACTGAAGGTTTAGCTGGTTGGAGTCTAGAGACAGATTGGTGGTGTTGCTTACACCTTTGAAGCAGTTGAGACGGCAGTGTTTGCTTACGGTGAAATTCATTTATCCCAGAATACTTCGATCTTTTTCAGTAGGGTCTAATTAAATCCATCCACTTGGATAAATTCAATGAACTGCTGGCCTGTCAACTCATTTACTCAAGCCTGCAAGACCTGAAGCAGGTTTTTTCTCTGCTGCTTGGTGTCTCGCGATCTTCCAAGACAAACCTTTGACGTTTGGTGATTTCGGTTGGCGTGCAGAGGAGGTGTGGTGCGAGTGCCCGGCGCGTTTGTGTGACGGCAGGTGGAGGAGCAGGCGAGCACGCATGAGCGCGTGTTCCAGGACCGGCAGTACCAGATCGACGCAGCCATCGTGCGCATCATGAAGATGAGGAAGACGTTGAGTCACAACCTGCTCGTGACGGAACTCTACAACCAGCTCAAGTTTCCCGTGAAGGTGCCGCTCACACAGCCTTGCTGTTGCTATCGCTGTGGATTTACACAACACGTAATGCAAGTGGTTAAATAAGGAAAACAGGGTTTTTTAATAATAATAACCAGCTAAGCATGACCGCATCAATGCATTAGCTCCACCGTCTGTAACATGGGACATCCTCGATAACCATATGAAAGATGATCCACTGTTCTCAAGTAGGTTTTCACGGCTCGGTGCATGATGATCACTTCCAAAAGCTGCTCTTTCGGGATAGCGGCGTCGATCGCTCCTCCTCTCTCATTCGCGACGCCTGAGGATGCCTCCAGCATTGGAAGCGAAACGTCGTGAAGGAAAGAGGAGGAGCAATCGACGTGGCTATCCCGAAAGAGCAGCTTTTAGAAGCAATCATCAGATGATCCACTGTGAAGAAAATGTAAGCATTAACGATGTTGCTTCTTGCCGACTAACAATTCAGTAAAGCTGCCAATTTGATGAAACGGTTGACAAATCTTTAAAGTAAAACGGTGATAGATAAGCCTGGGTGATGTAACACACCATGTCCATTTTGCCATCCCTCGATATCATCTCACTACGTCGCTTTTCACCCGTGGGTCCGCTTAGCGCTGTACAGAGCTGCGGAGAGAGCGGCACTGCACCAACAGCATTAGAACGGAAAATCAGCAACAATAACACATTTTTCGTGTTTGTTTTTTTTTAAATATACACATCTTTGCAAAACAACATGTAAAATGTGATCGAACTTTCGACGATAATTGTAAACTGCAAAATTATCACAGTTTATAATGCATATTTTGGGAAATGGTTGAATGTAACATATATCGTATAATAATCTCATCTCATTGTCAGAAACCGCTCGGTCCTGTACAGGGTCTCGGTGAGCCGGAGCCTATCCCAGCAGACACAGGGTGCAAGGCATGCATACACCCACGATGGGACGCCAGTCCATCACTGGACACTGCGGGCAATTCAGTCTGCGAGCCAATTAACCTATGCAGCGGCATGTTGTTTGGACTGTTCGTATAATAATAATTGCTTATCTAGAGCGCCCATCACCAGGGGTCACAAAGCGCTGCACAGAGCTGCGGAGTGAACGGCACATCAACAACGAGATAAGAACGGTGTATTTGCAATAACTTTTATGGAGTCTTTTTTTTTTTACATATCCGAGCTCTGGGAGAATGGACTATCAACAAAATCAGGACAGTCCAACTGAAATTCGAAAAGTAGCAATAAATTACAGAAGGACACAAGCGATTAAAATATATATATATTTATGCTAGAAACATGAATGGAATAAATGTTGCCGTGCAGGCGCAGTTCGGAGGTTTGCCATAATCCCGGCACAACAACACTGAGCCGCAACATGAGTCCCAGCCGGAGCGTTCCAGGTCGATTGAGTCGCGGTTGTTTTTTGCTGTTCTGTTCTGTCATTGATATAGAAGACCTTGGCGTCGAGACCAATTCAACAAACTGACCTGAAATTATGCTTTCTCATTGTGTGCCGCTTAGGTGTCAGTGCATGCTCTGTAGAAGTCAACTGATATATCGGCCGGTGCATGCACTTGCCGTCACGTTCATGCACGTGTGCTGACCGTGAGGCAGGTGCTGATGTTTACAGGCTCACGCTCGCTCCGTCGAAGCTCTCGACTCCGCTCCGCTCGCTCATTCATTTTCGCCGTTCTTTGTTGGTTCATTCCCCCTTAGCCTGCCGACCTCAAGAAGCGAATCGAGTCTCTGATCGACCGGGACTACATGGAGCGCGACAAGGAGAATGCCAATCAGTACCACTACGTGGCCTGAGGGTGGGGGC
>JAZEWT010000025.1:8613919-8630947 GCA_036362905.1 Mordacia mordax
GCAGGACAGCTGTCTGAGCGTTCCTAATGGTGTATGATGGTCGATACGCTGCTGAAGGTGGTAGAATCTAGAGCTCATTCTACATAGCGTGATCATACTTCTGCTACTACGAACAGCCATTCTAACGCAAGACTTTGATCATCAGAAGAACACACACTTAGCGCATTGCCGAAATAGGGCAACAGGATTCGGTTAAACCACGCGGAACACCTTAGGATTGCTTCAATGTGCGTGGTGAAACGTTGCGAAAGAGAAGGAACTCGACAGCTGTGGTGAGCATTCTCATCTCGAGCCGTGACAGCCTCCGTCAGTTGAACTGTGAACGGGAGCTCCCACTTGACAAGAGCATGGCGCAATGGTGTCAGTCAGCACTGCAGTGCCAATTCCATTCAAGTGGATAGATTTTGTCGAGCCGAGCCAGCTGGCAGGTCCTGACTGTGATGGAGTCAGTTGTCGGAATTCCGCTTCGTACGGTTGTATGTTCTCCAACTGACTGTCGTGAATGCGTGACGTCAGGAAAATATCTGAATGCACGTTCAGTTGTGTCGTCAGCACAAGAGTGTGCATGGACACTGTGACGGGGCGATGACGTTGGTGTCAGACAAGAGGAGCGCGGAGCCGAGGATGCTTGCGAGGACACTAATAATTACAGGCCAATTTCTATTCTGTTATCTCCCGTGGTTAAAATCTTTTGAGACCGTTCTCAATACAATTCTTTTTTTTATCTCCGTAAACAAATTATTACATCAATCGGGCTTTCGGGACAAATACTATGCAACCTCGACAGTACTGGACCCTCGAAATAACGCTTTAAGCACTATTGAAGGGCGGCACATTGGCCCAGTGGGTAGCGCTGTCGCCTCCTCACAGCAAGAAGTTCCCGGGTTCGAATCTCGGCTCGGGTGCCTTTCTGTGCGGAGTTTGCGAGTTCTCTCCCCGTGTCCGCGTGGGTTTTCGCCGGGCACTCCGGGGTTTCCTCCCACAGTTCAAAAAACATGCTGCTGCATAGGTTAATTGGCTTGCAGACTAAATTGTCCACAGTGCCCGATGATGGACTGGCATCCCATCGTGGGCATATCTCTGCCTCGCACCCTGTGTCTGCCGGGATAGACTCCGGCTCACTGTGTCCCTGTACAGGACTAAGTGGTTTCTAACAATGAGATGATTTTTTTTTACGTGGCTATTTTTGTTACTTTAACATTCTATGTGGAATTTGCTTAGGATATTTGTTCAGTTTTATTACTCAGCAGAAAGTATGCTTCAATTGATTTTGTGCTAATAATATTTTGTAGCACCCATGTTAATGTGCAACCAGGTGCTGGAGTCACCAGTGTGAGTTGTGCCACTCTTTTGTCGGAAACGCGAATGCTGTGCATTGTAATTTTCAGTGCGGAGTGACTCCGTTGCGTCGACACAGCTGCCACCAAACAGCAGCAGCACCATCGCCAGTACCGTGGCACCACCAGAGCCGGCTGTGGGTTCCTACAACGTGAGCCAGTCCGGTGATGTTTGTCTTCTGGCCGACCTGGCGCTCGGTCTTCGCGTGCAATACGAAACCATCGATGGCAAGATCATGGTGAGAGCCTGGAGACTGCCGTTTTCTGCCGTGAATTATCACTGAGTTGGGAATTAAATGTTGGAAATGTTGATATACGTTTCAAGCAGCACTTCACGACGTCCAGATTCCAGCGCAAGTGAATGTGTTGTGCAGTTTTTGTTCACTGAGGACCTAACGATATGTTCTACCCACAGTTTGGCGAGTTCAACATTGAACCCAAAAACACGCGTTCCAATGGCAGCTGTGGTGCCGACGTGGCACTTCTCACACTTACGTTCCCCGAAGGAGTCGTACTGGCCACGTTCGCCAAGGTGACTGCTGTTCCTTGTTATTATGATCTCCACACCCACTCTGCTCCAGCCTGCCCCCATGCGTTCCACCCTCCTCTGGTTCCTCTGCTCCGCCCCCCTCCGCCTCCACTCTGCTCCCCTGCGCTTGACCCCCCCTCCACTCTACCCCCCCCACCCCTGTCCATGTCCCTTCACTCGCCCCCTACTCCACCCCTATTCTGCTCCCATGCTGCTCAGCGCCAGACTTGATTTTTAATTATTTTTCAGCTTCCTCTCTTACCGGTGTCCAATGTTACCTGGGACATCTTTCATTTTCTCACTGTTAATAAACTAACGTTCACCAAGCTTGCTGGTTGCTACTGCTGCTCTGCTGTGCCACTGTATCGTGTCACCCGCATCAGTTGGAGACACTGCGAATCTGCAGTGTCATGATATCGTTTTGTAGATGTGAACACGTGTAGACGACAGCCGTAGTATTTGGTCTGTGGTTATGTGACCCGTGGGTTGGTTGCCTCTCAATCGCCAAAAAATCCTCTTTCGCCACGAAAACAGTCTGACTGCACGTTTCAAAAGCAACAGTTGCCAAGGTTCCCTTATTGTTCATCATTTAAGTCTGAGGCTCTCAACCTTTTACATCTCAAGGGCCCACTGTGGTGTGGTCTCCATGAACCCACCAGGTGGTACTTGTATCCCATTGACGTGGTGCGACCCACCAATTACCATTGATGGGATTAGATCGTATAGTGCACCCCAGCAGATGCGGAATATTTGCTGATTGTGTGCGCGTTGAACTTGCTGTGTGTTTTGTCAGAGCAATGGTGAAGTCTCCATAACAATGATCAATGCCACCCTTAACCACACATTTCCAGCTGCAAAAGAGAGCCGTGAGTAACACCTCCCACTTAATGTTTAATTCTTGCTTGATATTTTGTCTCTACTCAATGTTTTGCTCTTTAACGTCCCCGCAGTATGTTTTTGTATAATCCCGCTCGCGACGCTTTGCGTACAGCGGGAGCGTGTCACAAATGCTTCTGCTTTATTTGAGTGCGTCCAGATTACAAAAGTGGCCTGGAGATTATGATCCTTAAGCTCAGGACCACTAAATTGAAAGCTGTTGAGTAGCCCACCTGATTCTTAAAGGACGAGTGCATGCTGGTCAGCCGGTGATCACAATGGAAAAATATCAGTGGGTGTTGGATGCCGTGTACAATAATAATGGGAATGTCAGTATCTCATCATATTAAGTTGTGGACTCGTGTTTCTCTAAAAACAAAGATCCAGTCCTTGTGACGGTACCCACTCCTGTTAAGGACATCTTCATGATCAGTGATATTCTGTAAAGCGAGGGTGCATAACTGCGTGCCAGCTTGCCCGTGAATACAGTCTATCCAGCCTGTGAAGAATGATCCGAAATAATTTAAATTTGTTTAAAAACATTGATCACTGTTACCCCTTCAAAATAGTAAGAGGTGAAACCGTACCACCTAGTTGTAATACCCAAGCTCATGTAGAAGACTGTGTCTGGTACCTGTCAGTGCCTGATACAATAAGAGCCCAACTACAGCACTGGATTAATTTGCTCCTGAAAATTATCTCGTACGGACGCGGTTACATTTTCATTATCCTTTTAAAACACGTTTTGCACTTTTTGCGCTAGCTGCAACAGTTAAAGTCCGTACACACACACACACCTGTGTTTTGACACTGGCCTATAGCGCTATAGTCTGCTGTAAATGTTAGGTGTGCCTGCGAGCGGAGGGAGTGGGGGTCTAGACCACTTTGCCGTCCTTTGCTGGTTCTTTTTTGTGGAACTGGGCCTCATGAAAAATAACTTGTGCATCTCCTGCATGGTGGCACAGCGATAACATCTGCGCCTCACAGAAGATGCTGCCCGAGGCGATTCGATTTTTGCCTCGGGTGCCTTTCTCTGCCAAGTTTGTGTTCTCCCCTCGCTCTGCGTGGCTTCCCTCCGGGTTCTCTGATTTCCTCCCACAATTAAAACAACACATGAATTGGCTACTAATACAATCTATAGGAAGCCGTGTGTAGTGAGCTGGTGCTGTCTGACCACCTAGCTGACTTTTAACTGACTACCCCCCTTCAGTTTCCTCATCGATGAGCAGGCGTGGAATTTGCACGCATTCTAAATTGTGTTATTCTCATTATTACTGGAAAGTGTTCAAGGATTCTTCCTTTGGACATCTCAGCCCCTTTTCTTCTCTACCCCTGTGTCCGGCAGAGTATTTTGCGTCAAGTGGCCTCTTGAATGACACTCTGATGTCGGCGAACAACTCCTACAAGTGTGTCGCCAACATGTTGCTTCCCGTCACTGCCAACGTCACTCTGCAACTAAGCCATGTGCATCTTCAGCCGTTCGACCTCAAGAACGGGACCTTCTCTCCAGGTGCTGAGCACCGTTCCGGTGTTCGCAGCGTTGCGAGCTCTGTGTTGCATTTCAAGTGACCGAGAAGTGTTGTAGGTGCCACGCCACTCTCTCCCGTGCCCGTGGCTGGTGTGGCGCTTCATCTGTTTGTGTATATTGTAATGCCTTTCAAATTATTTTGATACAAATATAGAGAGATTTGACTGAAAAGGCAGTGCCCTATTTTGTAGGCTACTGGCATTCTGTGGGCGTTTTAAGTTGTTCGAGTGACGTAACTGTGGCCGTGGTTTACATGCTTATTGTGGTGAGGTCATCAGCGAGGACACATCGCTCACAGCCACTCTGCAAACCACCGGTTTTTTCTCCAGCTTTGTGCAGCGCTTTGTGACCCTCGGGTGAAAGGTGCTCTATAAATGCAATTAATATGTAGTTTTAGCAATAAGTCACTTTACAAAGGTGTTTAAGCCATGGCTACTTTTGCCAGTGTACTTATGTAAATAAACCTTGTACACCTTTTGTACAAAGGTGTACACAGGTGTATTTAAGTTATAATTTTAAGATTGTGGCATTCGTGGTTGCATTTTACCTTCTAAACTTCGTAGCTCATACGCATTGTTTTTAGAGACATCCCTGTGATGAGACTCGGTGTGGTTTAAACTGCCCAGATGTTTTGATTGCTTGTATAAATGTTGCTAAAAACATTGATCCAAAATTTGCAGGGCGTGGTGGGCCTAAATGTTATTTTTACATAGTATTTTTTATTTTATTTTAAAGAGACCCTCATATTGTTTTTGTGGCTATCTTGCAGAAACGGAGTGCTCTCAGGACCTAACCACGCAGGCCCCAAACACAACGCACTCCCCAAACACGACTACGCACGCGCCGACCACCAGCAGCCCACCGTTCATGCCGGGGAAGTACAACGTGTCTGACAAGGGCCACGCATGCCTGCTCTTGGACATGGCTGTGGAGGTGCAGGTGACCTCGAAGGTGAGGCGGGGGTGGCTGGACCTGAATGCCTGATTGTGATGTTTTTATACGATGGCTGCCCGTCCACTGTGATGTCGGCCTTTGATCCGTCGATCACGTCTTGTCCGCTGCTTCCTACCCTGTTAGGGTCTCCCTCTGCTAGCGTCCTTCCTGAGTCTGCATGCTGTCTGCAGAACCTTAGCATTGATATTGATGATCTTTTTATTTTTCTGAACGTTGTGAGTTATTGCTGATTTACAGACTGTTTCTCTTGCAGAACAAGACTCATATTTTTGTGGTGCATCCAAGTCTCACGTCTGCATCTGGGAACTGCCACAGCAACACTTCACTGCTCAACTTGACCTTTGCCGAAGGCTTCATCACCTTCGTGTTTATAAATGTCAGTGAGTGTGAGCGTCCGCAGGCTTAGCCAACGGACGTGGGTTTGCGTTATGCAAACATCACTATTCCTCGTGTGGCCCTGCACTTAAACCGTTCTGCATGCGAATAATGACAGCCTCTGCACTTATTCTCGAGACGTAAAGATGAGGTCCATTGTTTCATCGTTAGCATATGACGTCGTTTCGTGAGCCGGGTTTCAAGGTCACTTGTGACATGGAAATGCCATTTAGCTGGATTGATAATGGGTATAACTCAGGATCCACGTGTTGCCATGCAAAGTTAATGAGTTTGACATCGATTATAATGGGGACCTTCCATAAAGGGTCTAGATTGTTGAGACTTTTCTTTGCTTAAAACCATTGAATATAATCCTCTGTTATATGTAATGATGAGGATGTCAATGTGAATGTAATACCTTCCTATGATCTCTGCACTAATAACCGTACAGTTAAGTGAGATGCATTGTGGGAACAGGTGGGACAATGTGGTAACCAGTTTATTTTTTTTACAGAACAACAAGAGGTTCTTCCTGGAGCAGATCAGCATTAACCTGATGCTGCAATTTCCTACCTCCAATGGTGAGATGTAAACAAGCTGCCCGGTGACACAAGTGTCGATTTGTATAATGACAAACGGCCACAAAGAGCTCAATCTCAGTGGACATGACTGTCGTCTTGTGTTTGTGCTGTCGTTTGGAATGGACCCAGAGTCTTTATTCGTGGGCTCAAAGGGTAACCTGACCCTGTTCGACGCAAGCCTGGGGAGCTCCTACATGTGCAAGGTTAAGCAGAACGAGAGCATCAGCGACCAGATTATGCTGATGGTCAGTGATCTACGACTGCAACCGTTCAAAGTGCAGAACGACGCCTTCAGCACAGGTGAGGTTTCGCAGTCTGCAACTGCGTCGCATCAGCACTGGCGGTACGCGCCCACTGGTACTGTACTGCGTGACACTGTACGAATGAGCAATAGAAGGTGAGCGTAGCGTTAACATTTTTCCGCGATTGAGCCGAGCTCGGGCGAAATGAGGCGAACGCCGTGCGGCACGGATGCTGCCGCCGCGCCGCGGCAGGAGTCGAACCGTGCCAGGGCAGTTGCCCTGGCACACAGACGATTAAGGCAGTGCGTCGGGAGCAACCGCCTGTGCGTGGTGTTGTAATTGAGAACTGACGTGTGGGGGTGGGATGAGCAGAGGTGAATGTTTGTTTATCTCGTGCGGCGAGTGTTGTGTGTGGCGCTCCTGGGGTGGGTGAGCGGCATGAGCGGTGAATGGGAAGTGACCGGTCAGTGGTGAGTGATGGGTGAGCAGTGTGTATTGAGTAACGGGCGAGCGTGTGGTGAGCGGTGAGCGGTGAGCGGTGTGCGGGCGCCAGTAACCGTGGCCGTGGCTGTGTGCACAGCGGAGGAGTGTATCGCAGACGAAAACAGCGTGCTCATCCCCATCATAGTCGGCTCCGTGCTCGCTGGCCTCATCGTCGTAGTGCTCGTCGCCTACCTCATCGGCAGACGCAAGAACCACACGGGATACCAGTCCATCTAGAGGCGCAGTCGCTCCCCGCACTCGACCCCCGCAGCTCCAACTCCGCTCGTCGGCTCTTCCGAGAGCAGTAAATGCCGCGGTGCGGGCACCTTTTGTTTGCGTAGCGTCCAGTCGGCGCGGTGGGACCGCGCCATCACGAGTAGATTTCTACGCACAGGAGACGCACCCCTGCCACTTGTGTCTGCGTGGTTTTGAATCGATCGCCGCTCGGCACGTGCGCACCACTTTCTACGGGCGGCACACCCGGTGAAGACAACCCAATGGTATAATTCCTCCGTGCATTCGTGGTATCAAAACCAATATTTCAATTGACCTACGGTAACACAGTAACCAAAAATTGTCATTACAAAAAAACGACCCACTCGTAAGCGGACTTGAAACACATTATCAATGAAATCCATTTTTGGGTCAGGTCACGTAGAAAATTATAAATTATAAAATAGTGTCGTTTAACCCTCCACCACCCGACACGGCCAATGGTGGAGGGTTAAACGACACTATTTTATTATTTATAATTTTCTACGTGACCTGACCCAAAAATGGATTTCATGATAATATTGATCACGAAAGCCTTCGAATTAAAGTTGAAACACATTGCTTACCAATTGACATTAGTGGCAATAAATCTTAGTCTACGTGCTGACAGGGCAGAGCTCAGTCCACGACTGCTTCTTCGCATGCACGTTATTTTAATGCGTTGATCATCTTTGCTCGCAACCCAGCCCACATTAGCGATGTAAAGATAAATCCACAACCTCCCTGGCTCCAGCGAGCGGCAGTGGGGGGCAGCTGTGGATTCGAGCGCTACCAGGATGGTGTTTTATGGAGGGTTCACTTTCAGGGATTCTGTTACTGAAAGCCGCTAACACATCACTGTAATAACTTGAGCTATTGGTTGAAACCATCTCTTGCAACAGAAGGTATCGTACTTATCAAAAAACATTGCCGTGTACAAGCAGTCATATGCTGTTTTATACATTCAGTGCCCCGTTTGTGTCTGTGGAGTGCCGTCTTGCATCAGACTGAGCTGTGCAGTCTTTTGTGACCTGATTTAGTGCGCGACTCAATTGAGACGACTCGGTGAGAAGTAGGGGTTGTATGAATAACAAAATTGGGGGATGTTTGGCACCAGTGCTTCTGGGTATTGTCGCAGCATCCGAGGTTTCCCATTGGAACTTTTCTTTGACACTGATTTGTTCAGGTGAACACAGTTCTGTTTTGGCAACGTGTTCGAAAGTTACTTCCTGCTTTTAATTGTGAGCAGTCATTGTTTTCGTGTATTTTGAGAATAATCCTAAACAATTGTATGTTGAAGTCTTGCAGTTATTCTTAGAAGATGCAAAGGTAGGCCATTTATAAAAACAACCGTTTGATAATGACAGTCACTAACGTCCCATTATTTTGAATTTTCTTGTGCGGATTAAAAACGTAAGCGTACCATCAAAGTGAATTTGCCTCTCTGCCACCTCGTTGTTGGCATAGCGTTATGAAAGTGATCGTGTGGTCGTTATGCACAGTCGTAACAAAGTAGTACATGCCTTCTCCCCTACACCAATTATGGATACAACAAATCCTTTATTGAAATGAGAAACTCATTTTCAATATCTGGAAATTAATTTAACACGCATTGTAAGGAAGGTAACCCGTCTGTATATCGAGGGCTGACGGTCACCGTTCATTTGTTTGTGGGGAAGTGGAGTGAGCAATGCTGATCTGTCGAACTGCGTTCGCCCTGCAAATGAAGTCCAGTAGCAAGGCACCTATCCCACGTGTCGTGTTTATCACAAAACCCTCTCTTGGAATGGCCACTGTGAACAATGAGCACAGTTTGTTGCGTATGGGAAAAGGGAATGTATTTAGGGTTGTTTCATGGATGTATCTACATTTCTGAGTTTCATGTCTTTGAGTTCGTCACCGATTTAAGTTAAAATATCAATGTAAATCTACTCGCGTATAGCATGACATGTTAATATGCAATGCACTACTTCGATAAAGTAATTGCTTGCTTGCCGGTTCTGTTGGAATAGCCATTTCAAGCGCTTATTTTGCCCCCCCTGACATCGTAGCACTTGATCACAGCCGTTCTCGGAGTGCTTGTGACCGAGCGAACCAGTGCTTGTGACCGAGCGAACCGTGTGAAGTTTGCTGTTCTGTCGTTCTTGCCTCCTGCTCGTAATCCCCATCCCTTTCATCTCCCGGGGTCCATAGTCTGTGTTTAATCAATTTTAACTGCATCTTATTCCACCCCTTGTTTAACAATAATTTTAAATTTAATTCCTACATCATGGGTACCTGCCTCGTTTTTTTACAAGGAGTTCATTTAGGGGTTGTTTAGTGTTAATGTTAACGCTGGTTGCCACCTTTTGGCTAAGTTTTATTCACATTTCTTTTCGCGTCTTGCGAATCTCAATTGCTTCACGGATTAACCTTGAGCTTTGTGGCAGATTGCAGCCAGTTCACATATCGTTTTAAAACCAATTGTGTTAGCAGTGTGGCCTACCATTGCCCATTTTATATGTATGCAGCAAAACATACTGCAACGTTATGTTGTTTGCCTAGTGGAGATAGTTCTGCCTGTTTGACCAATGTAAACTTCATGATAGCCGCATGGAATGCAATATCTTCTGTTTGCAATGGCAGTCGGTCTTTGGGTAGAGATTGTGACGTTTACATTGGTGAAACTGGCAGAACGATTGCTACTGAAGAGACTCGGCATCTGCAGTATGTTTGCTGTATACAGAGCAAACGACAACAACAAATCATACTGCAAACACACAATCAATAAAAAAAATACACGTACTGGCTGTCACAAAGGCCCAATATTAATCCGTGAAGCAATTGAGATTCACAATTCACCCAAAATCATTACTCTCAAACAAGAAGTGAGAAGAAAATGTAGCCAAACATGACAGCCAGCTTAACAGTAAACATCCATTAAAAATGAACTCCCTGCTTAATCGGCAGGCATCCATGGTATCGGAATGCAATTTCAAGTTGTTAGAACAGGGGTGGGATCGGTTAAATTTAAATTGTATTTAAATGAAGACAATAAGCGCCAGCAAGGCGGCACCTGGGAGGGGAAGATGCGAGACATAACACAGGAGTCACAAACAAGTTCACTCGGTCACACTCACAAAACGCCTATAGATGCGTCAAACGTGGGAGGCGAAACGTCGCATATGAGAGAGGAGTGCTCGGTGACACGGCTATTCTAAATGAACAGCTTTGGCAAGCAATACATCAAGCCGTGAAAACCTACATCCGTACAAATTAATTGAGTGTGAAGCCACAGTGTACTCTAATTATGTGTATAATTTGGTGATGGATGGATTAAAAATCTGCTATTTTGCAAAGGTTCATGTTACTAGGTATCTCGCTGACTGTATAGTCTTTTCATAAATTTGCTATATTGATCAAATCATGATTTATGCATAAAGCCAGCATATGCGGTTTTTTTTCGTAATAGCAAGTACACGAGACACCGATGCATTTTGCTTGAAGCTGATGCAGACAGGCGATGTGTGGCAGGTTGTCACGGTTCTTTACGCCGCAACACTAAAGTCATGTGATTGTATGCAAATTATCTTGTGATTCTGATTTCTCGCAGTTTTAAGGACTGCAGTGAAATGACAACTTTGCAATAAATAATCTTTCTGGTGACACGACTGACCTGTGATGTTTGATTTACCCACCCAATCGTCTCAACACCATAAATCACATCACCTTTTAATATTTTTAAACAAGCATATGATTCACATTTCTGTAAATGTGGCACTCAATCACAAGCTATATTATCGCAAGTTTAATTGAGCCCTGTGAATCTTGCTCACAAAGAAACATTGTTGCATTGTCGCTGCTGTACGAAGGTGGTGCCGTTCAGCTATAGCAAAGCGTGGTCCTCAGGCCTCTGAGAGTCGCTATTACTGAAGGGGCCTATTGCGCAATCGTCTCGTAGCGGCAGAGTTACTGAACAGAGGTTCAAGAATTTCTGATGCACCTTACTTGACTTTTGTTATTGCTTGTTGAAGCAGGATCCTGTGATGGTGTGAGCCAGGATTGAAATGGGGGCCTGGATGGGATGTCCGATCTAAACCTCAATAACTACCTCGTTTACAAATCTCTACTGACACCATTCCAGCAGGGTTATTTATTTAATTAATGCACTATATGAATTGCTCTCCATAGCTGTTCTTTTGGGATAGCTGTGTTGAGTGATCCTTCACGACGTTTCAACGCCCATGTTGGAGGCATCGGGCACTATAAATGATACAACACACTTCTGCTAAACGGTGCAGAAACGCCTGGTGATGCGTCCAACGTGGGAGCTGAAACGTGAAGAAACACTCGACACGGCTCTCCCGAAAGAAGCCATGCAAAGTAATTTTAATCAAGCCATGAAAAACCTTCATCGGTACATTGACGATGATCTTGTGCGCGACCGCTCCGAAGCTTGTGCCACTGCACGATGTTTGCTCATTCTCGCCTCGTGTCTGACCCCCGTGCCGCTGACCCCCTCCTGATGTGTGAAGCTGAGAACTGTCAGGTGGACGATCTGTTCCTGGCTCCAGTTATCGTAGGCGCGGTGCTGGCCGGGCTCGTCATCGCTGTCGTCATCGCGTTCGTCATCGGCAGGCGGCGGCACAGGGATGCGGGATACCAGCATTTCTGATGAGCGCCGACAACGTCATTGTGACGATCGTCAAACACGATCAATAGTCTACGAATCAAAACCTCACACGTGAATCCCAATCACTGCCATCACTACCATCTGCACCATCGCCGTATTTATCTTGCTGTTCACAGCAGTGTCAATCCCATTGGTTCAGGGATTTAAAGATTTGTTAGGGTTTTTTTTCTCTGATGCTCTGCGATCTTGCTCCTGGTTGTTGTGGAAGGAGGCGGATTTGCTGCCGTTAGTGTCTTCACTGCGCATTAGCAATGTTCTGGCCTGACAAGTTTGCCAGACCAATCTTGGACGTAACGCGTTCCTGTGGCACCGCTATCCATCTATACAAACGTTCTCCGTTCTGTTTGCGTGCTTGCTTGATCACGGTAAACTCTGCAAATTTACAACCAAATCGCACGGGACCTTCGCAGGACGACGGCACTCGGTCCGAGACGGGTTTTTGGTGCCTTAGTGCACACCGACAGGGCCTTCCCTGGCCACCGGGCCCGCTTGCTGTGCTTACGCCCGTGCCCTCACGGTACGGTAAGCGGCGCCGCCGCCATTACAATCACAATCCCCGGTTCGGATAAACGAGGTCGCTATTACAATCTCTGGTTCGGATATGCGAGGTCGCTATTGCAATTCCCCCCCCCAGTTCTATTAGCATTCACCATGACCATCAACAAGGCACAAGGACAGTCGTTGAAGATTGCTGGGATCAACCTCAAGAGCCCGTGCTTCTCGCCTGGTCAACTTTACGTCGCTTGCTCGAGGTTTGGCACGGGAAGAAATCTTTACATTCACGCAGCCGGTGGACAAACCATGACTATTGTGAACCTAAAAGCGTTGGAGTAGGTACACGTGCATTCAAACATGATTAATTTCAAGTTCTTTTCTTGCATCGGGCACCATCGGGTTCGTGTTCATGAATTACACGTTCCTTTTTTGCACGGTTTGAACCATAAAATTTACCCGCACAACGCACATGAATCAATCATCGTATTTACCTGGGCAATGGCCGGGTCGCCCCAGCTGGTTCATCAAAATTCTAGCATATACTTCAATACAAAATTCTAACTTGTGCACGTGTCTTTATTACCAATAAAGACTCACAGCTGAGCACGTGTGCTTGTTAATAATGAGAGTTGTGTGTTCATACGTCGTTGGTATACAACTTCAAACCAAGCAAGCGTGTGGGTTGTGGGGTTTTTTCCAACGTGTGCAGAATGTGGCTGCAAGACGCCTCACTCGCACACCCATCCACGATCACATATCCCCAGTACTGATGTCTCTCCACTGGTTACCTGTTAAATAGACGATCGAATTCAAGATCCTCCTTCATCGTTCGATGCAATGGAGAGGAAGGCGGGCAAGGTGGCATTGTTATTGGATGCAATCACGGGGAAAGTTCGCACCCGCACACCCATTCACGATCGCATAATCCCAGGACTTTTCACCTACAAGGCTCTCTCTCGCTGGCGCTGATCCGACATACATCCGTGACCAACTTCATGCACCCTCCTCAACACAACTTAGATCCTCGAACACGGGCTTGCTGCATGTGCCCAGATCGCACCTCCATTCGATGGGTGACAGAGCCTTCTCACGCGCTGCTCCCACACTCTGGAACGCCCTTTCATTGGAGATTCGATCAGCTGAGTCCCTGTGCATCTTCAAATCTCGTCTCAAGACTCACTTATTCACTAAATCTTTCATATTCTCTGGCTAGGACTTAAAAAAAGGACTGTAGCTGAGGCTCACTGTTGTGCTAGGATGATGACTCGCTGCTAATCTGTGCTTGCTCAGGAACAATGATTAATTCCTTCGTTTGTTGAACATTTATTTCACTTATTTTATGTCCTTATAGCTATTACTTGACTTTCAGTTGAACTGCTCTAATGTTGTTATATACGCCGTTCTCTCCACAGCTCAGATTTGTAACAAAAAAACACCAAAACGTGATTGTTGATTTTCCGTTCATATGCAGTTGTTGTACCTAACATGCTGTTCTCGCCATAGCTCTGTGTAGCGCTTTGTGACCCTTGGGTGTATCGCGCTCCAGAAGTGCAACTGTTATTACATTCGCACGCTCACCCACTCACCCACACACCCTCACCCCCCTGTCACACTCACACACACAACCACTCACCCTCACCCACTCTTACATTCGCAAACTCACCGTGAAGTTATCATCACGGTGACAGACAGCTCGGTTGGTGAGTGACAGCGCGCCTCACCAGGCAGCGCTGGTGAACACTGTACCTGTACCTGGTTCACCAATACCAGCAGAGTGCCCGCCCCACGGGGGATCCTGTTCCAAGCGTGTAACACGTTCTTCTGATGTGCGGGTGAAGGCGGAAGAGTGACTGACGAGGGTCGGTGATGGTACTGGTGTAAATGTGGGAATGTTAAAGTGAAATAGTGTTAAGGTTTTAGAAGTGTAAATGCTTCGGAATTGTAATGATCAATGAGTGGGACGTAAAAAGACGAATTTATGAATTGGTGTGGGGCCTCCTGTAGGTCGACTCGGCCTCAAATGAGTACCCGGTGCAATGGGACCGATGGTTTAGGTTCGTGTTTGGGGTTAGAGCTTGGTTTGAATTAGGCTTTGATTTTGTTTACGGTTAGTGTTGAGTTAATAACGAAATGATTCGTTAAGTTGTGGTTTTATGATTGATCCAGGTAGATAGTTGTCTTGGTCATTGTTTGTCGAGTTTGTGTGCATTTATACGAGAATAGGGCAAAATATCGAATATCACTGAACAATGTTTTTTGGTAATAATCATAAATATTGCTTTATATATTTAAAATAGCGTACTTAAAGGCCGTAAATAAAAAGTGAAATCGCTGGAAGTATACGTAGTACAAAAAACCATTTAAGATGTGTAGCGTTGTCTGGTTTGTGTTCTAACTAGATTCGCAAGAGTGCAAAAGTAAACATTAAGGACACCTAAGAGATATAACCCCAGAGTTGCATGGCTTATGAACTCCAAATTCTACTTCCCTGGCCGTTTAATTGTAATTAATCACTTTTAGTGCACTCGCTAAACATGTAAAGCAACATTAAAATACGTGTTTTATTTTTCAGTTAGATATAGTTCAGAGAATGCAAAACACAATGTTGAATATTTTAAAATAAACATTTATTACGCCTTGAAACGACATTTCAAAACTAACTTTTTATCGAAGTTAACTAATTAAAGAAGCGATATACTGGGTACTGTGAAGCCGTTCTTCTCAAGTGGCGGCGTCGCTAACAATCAGTGGCTGCAAGCGCTACCTGGCGGTCCATGGACACCATATCCAAGTGCAAGAGTTTGAGAACCCCATTAATTCTTACACAGCGATGATATGGCCTAATATTACAGTTATGTATCTGCAGGTAGTGCGACGCTTGGATTAGAGTTCCTCCACAGCGTAGACACAGGAGCAATCGAGTAAACAAACGAATGAATGGGTTTATCCTGTACGAGTGAGCAGCAGTCGGTGCCATCGCTCAGGTCCCCGTGTCTGATCGTCCCTCTCAGACATACATCCCGCAATGATGGCTCTTCTTCCGCACGGTCGGCCCGCGCGAGTAATTGTGACGAGACACCTCAACACCGAGCCAGCCGCCTACGTGATAGCCCAGCCTCTGGGCCTCCACGGACGCGGCCCCGGGCACCCTGGCCTTCATCGCGCCCGCAACGCGGGGGCGATTCTCGGTCAAGATGCTCGCATCTCGATCCAGCTTCCTTTTGCGAGGAGTCCACACTTCCTCCACCGGCTTGCCCGCCTGCCGCCGGGCCTCAGCCACTTTCTGACGCGCTCTGGCTTCCGCATCCCGAGCTGCCAGGACAGGTCGTGCAGAGGCGGCAGGCGGCACAGAGGCAGCGCTGCCCTGCGGCCGCAGAGGGCCGCCTGTGCGGCCCGGCTGGTGGCCATCGCGCGGGTGGTCGGAGCGCTTCGAAGGCCGGAAGCGCTTCGCGTGAGGAGCAGAGGTGCTGATGTGGTTCCGTTTGCGCTTCCGTTGTTGTGGAGGCGGCTGCTGTTGTATCGGGACCTGCTGCATGGGCAGGAATCCTCCATTCTGCCGAAGATCTTCCGGTAGGAAGTCGTACAGAACCTCCTCCAGCAGATGCTCCGGCAGCAGGTAATCCGCCTGCTTCTCCGTCCGCAGCAGGTCCACCGGCTGCTGCATGCGCTCCGGCTCCACCTCCCACAGCCGCAGACCCTCTGGCTGCAGCAGGTCCACCGACTGCAGCACCTCCAACTGGTGGGTCTCTTTCTGCAGCGTCTCCAACTGCTTCATCTCCGACTCGAACATCTCCACCGGTTGCAGTATCTCCGGCCGCAACATCTGCGGCTCCCACAGGTGCCGATCATCCTGCGGCTGCGGGTCCTCGATCCGCGTCTCCTTGCAGGCAGCTGCCTCGAGCATCGTGACCGGAGCGATCATCGGCACAGGCGGTCGAACTGCGTCAGGCACGACGAGGGGAACGAGGGGGGTGATGGGGATGAGGTAGATGGTGACGGCGCCCTCCCGGGCCAGCTGCGGGCCGCACTGGCCCTTGCAGCAGCAGCAGGAGCAGCGGGTGTCCTGGGGACCCATCGCCACACATGTCTCGTGAAGGATGATGCTGCAGTTGAAGGGTCTTTCAGGAACGCACGAGCCTGGGAAGAGAGACACCGGGCAGGGTGAGTCGGGGACGCTAGCAGCACTGGGAGTCACTGTGAGGAGTTTAATTGTTCACGGCGACCGTTTTAAAAAGTTTTTTTTTTAAGTTTAAACACAATTGAAAACACGCCGCGCGTATTCGCTCAATGTCGGAGGAGTTCATAGGACGATTCGGAGGCGAGAGGATGCTGCAGAGAAGCATGGGGGAAGACAAACACGTGGCTGACCGGCGCCATATTTTGCTAGACAATACATCCTGTACATGATGATGATGATATCCGGCCAACTTAGTAATGAGTGTAATGATGTTATTTATAGTTACGGGAGGGAAAACCAGAGAACCCGAAAGAAACTCATACAGAACAAGTGGAGGAAACACAAATTACAAACGTAAAGAGGTGCTCGAGGAGAGAGTTGTACCGCGTCGGCGAGCGCCTTCTCTCTGTGCGGCGCAGATGTTACCGCCGCACAGGCAACCCGGCAAGGGGAAGTGATGGAGTGATGATGGGGGCAGTGTTCGAGACGGGAGCCATCGTTATAGAGACATCGCTATCGAGATGGGA
>JAZEWT010000025.1:8635887-8663583 GCA_036362905.1 Mordacia mordax
TCACCCTAACCCCCTCACCCCCCGTCACACTCACCCACACACTCACCCACACACCCTCACCCCCCTGTCACACTCACCCACACAACCACTCACCCTCACCCCCTCACCCGCTCTTACATTCGCAAACTCACCGTGAAGTTATCATCACGGTGACGGACAGCTCGGTTGGTGAGTGACAGCGGCGCCTCACTAGGCCGCGCTGGTGAACACTGTACCTGCACTTGGTTCACCAATACCAGCAGAGTGCCCGCCCCACGGGCGAGCCTGTTCCAAGCGTGTAACAGGTTCTTCTGATGTCCGGGTGAAGGCGGAAGAGTGGCTGACGAGGGTCGGTGATGGTACTAGTGTAAATGTGGGAATGAATTAGTGCGGGGCCTCCTCTAGGTCGACTCGGCCTCAAATGCGTAGCTGGTGCGGTGTGAACATCGCCACTCGAGACTCAGGCGGCCGGGCGTGTGGTGTTGGTCACCCGCCCGGTCGTGTGCCGTGCTGGCCTTTATAGATATTACTCAGTAACAACGCTTAAGCCTAGTTGTGCCCAGTCGTGCAGCAGCGAGTGTTTCTTCAGTGATTTTCTCCTCTACGGGAGCCCGGACCAAGTCAAAATCAAGCTTCACGACACGCACGCTCTTGTGCTTGAGGGCGATCATAATTGTGGTGCTGCAGAATAAACGTCCGGCGATGAACTGGCGTCCCGTCGTCGGGTGTATTCCTGCCTTACGCCCTGTGTTTCCGGGATAGGCTCCGGCTCACCGTGACCCTATATAGGATTAAGCGGTTTCAGATAATGAGATGAGATGAGAATAAACGTGGGTGGCAACAGATATTGGACACAAGTCCAATCAGCTTCCCCTGTCCTCCTCTACCACAGCAGTCCATCTTTTCTTTAGCCCTTACCGCGTCTATTTAGCCCCGCTAACTAACTAGCAACACACAGAAACGACTGTGTGCATGTGCAGACTGTGCAGGGTGAGCACAGACACACACACACACACTGAGACACATACACGCGAACACACAACAAGACACGCGGTGCAACAACACGCCCACCGCTTCACCCTACGCCCCGCCTCTTCCAACGGTTGCGCGAGGCCACGCCCCCTCCACCATACCGTCTCACATGACATCGGTATAGCGTAGTGATGACGTCGTGATGACGCTGTGACTTCATCACTCGGGGATGCCTATTAAAGGGCGTCCTGAAGCATATCCCCTCACTTCCATCCTTTCCTCAGGAGCGAAACCACGTCTTCCGCAATGGAGAATTTTAGGATGCATTCCGTGTCAAGTACAATTGTGACAGTACTAGGCATCCTGTGCCTAAAGGCGATACCAACAGCCAAGGTCCCTGAAGAGATGGCATATGCTTCTCCATTGGATTTGAAACTAGTTGACGATTTCAAAGACTCACAAGGACAGATAACTCTAAACAATGAGGTTCCCATCTTTTCCATGGGCTTGAAGAAGATGCTTCTGGAGCATGGCTGGCTGTGGCTCATCTTGATAAAGCTGTTCGCTGTGGCGTTTCATCTCTACAATCTGTTTGCCTTCCTACAGCTGCTATACGTAAGAATTGAGCACTTGAGGCTCCATTGTAACAGACAACGCAATGCTTGCCCAGATATTGCACTCGAGAGAACAGAACATTTACTGTAATGTCTTATTTTTAAGTGCTTTTATTTTTGTCCGGCATTTTATTTCATGGGCAGCGCGGTGGCCCAGTGGTTAGCGCTGTCGCCTCACAGCAAGAAGGTCCCGGGTTCGAATCTCTCGGCTCGGGTGCCTTTCTGTGTGGAGTTTGCATGCTCTCCCCGTGTCCGCGTGGGTTTTCGCCGGGTACTCCGGTTTCCTCCCACAGTCCAAAAGCATGCTCCTGGATAGGTTGATTGACTCGGAGACTAAAAATTGTCCCGCAATGCCCGGCGATGGACCGGCGTCCCGTCGTCGGGTGTATTCCTGCCTTACGCCCTGTGTTTCCGGGATAGGCTCCGGCTTCACCGTGACCCTATATAGGATTAAGCGGTTTCAGATAATGAGATGAGATGAATATAATTGTACAAATGTATGTTTTACTCATTATTTCACTTTATAAACTGTTACATCCCAAACAATCAGGGTATCATGAAAAGTACTCTGCAACCTCAAAAGTAACTAGACTCTTGATTTAGTTTTCAATACTTTCAAAAAGAACCAAAACTGCGCCAATATATTCATAGGCATGTCAAAAGCCTTTGATGCAGTAGACCATAATATTATTTTAATAGACTCCTAAGCCTCATATTCTCCAGATATGGGGTTGACTGGTTTTAGAGTTACCTTTCTATGTATCCATGCCAATTCTGTGGCTAAACATGTTGAAATGAGCCCAGAGTTGGTCTTGCGTATTCAGACCGGGTTTAATTACTTTTATCCAGCAAACTTTGACTGAGTTTCTAATTTTGTTACGCTTTTCAACAGAACTTGTGGATGCCTTTAAAACCTGAGCAAAGGCGCCAGAGAAGGAAGACCATCAGGAAAGCTACTCGGGACAAGAATCAGATGTACCTAACAAAAGCTCTGCCACCTCAACCGACATCATCACCGTCGCAGCCCCGACCGGCATCCCCGCCTCGAGATGCACCGCAAGCAGACGGGAATGGCAGCCCTGACCAGGATCTGCAATATGACCAGCATCACCACCATTCCAACTCCAGCTCACATACATGGCATCACCATGAACCTTGGGACACCAATTTTTCCAAAAACGGTGATGAAGATTTATATTGTATGGGATTTGATAAAAGTCAAACAAACCCAGGAGGTAATGATGTAGGTTTTCACGGCTCGATGCATGATGATTGCTTCAAAAAGCTGCTCTCTCGGGACAGCCGCGTAGATGGCTCTCTCCCCTCTCCTTGCGACGTTTCGCCTCACACGGTAGAGGCATCCTCAGGCGCAGGAGGGTCAACATTTACCCAAGCCTGTGATAATTTTTCATTGACTCAAATGGAATTGGACAACATACTTGACCCAAATTTTTGGTTGACAGATCGTCATATGGACAAAGTAATGGCCCTTTTAAAATTACAAAATCCACATCTAGATGGCCTACAGAGCTGCCTCCTTTTTTCAGACGATTCTCTAAAATACCAAATTGGGTTGTGCAGGAGGGACACATTTGTGCAGATTCTAAACTTGCACAAAAGCCACTGGGTGGTTGTTTCAAATATGTCAAGCTTGCCTCCATCCAATGTTCATGTTTATGATAGTCTGGGACTGTTTCATGCGATAAGGGACCACTCTGTAGTACAGAAGATCTGCGCTATGAAACGTTTCACTACTGAAGATGTATGCATTATCAGGGCCAATGTTCAGCAACAGAAAAATAGCAATGATTGCGGCCTCTATAGTGCTGCCTTTGCCACAGAATTGGCCTATGGCAAGGATCCCTCACAGTGTAAATTTGATGAACATCGGCTACGACGGCATCTTCACCACTGTCTGTCCATGAATAATATGACACGTTTTCCCAGCCAATTGATAACCTACACGGAGAGAGAGAAGTGTTGGAAAATTCCTTTGTCTACCATTACATAATGTTTGTTATGATACAAAAGGTGGCAAACCATGTAATCGTAGGTCGAATATATATATAGATTAGGAGCAGTGTGTTTCAAGCTAAAATGTTAGGTTTTATTTCTTTCTAGAGTGGTTCGTCATCATTTATTATTATTCATCAGACTCCCTTATCTAGGGCGACTTACATCATTACAGGCATACATGTTTGTAATAAGTAATGAAATACCAAATAAATGCCGTTGACTGCTCCACATTGTAAAGTGCCTAAGTGTTGTTGGTTTACATGTCAGACCTCTCAATATTGGCTGTATAGATGTGTCTTGAGTTTCCAAAATCACGTGACTATGCGGTCCTGGTTCTATTGGATTGTCATTTCTGCATGTTGTGACCAGGCTAGCAAAGCAACGAACCTTAGAATGAGGAGAGCGCAGTGTGGTGCAACCAATCGAACAGAAGTTACTGAGTGGAGATATGGGCTGAAGGGGGAGCTCGTGGAGCATAGATATGATAGTTGAAAATGGCGATTGATTAGAACAGGGTACTTCTGGCATGATGTAATAGCGCTAAGAGATCTTCAAGGCAGATGGGAGCAGCTGGAGATCCTGGGCCCAAGAGGGCAAAAAGGTCCAGTAGATGATCTTCACGTATGCGCACCACCACTGTAGGAGCACAGGCCCAAGCTCGTAGCCTCCGGCTGCTGGCGTTCGCCTGCTGCTGCTGCTGCTGTCTGGTCTAATTGGTCCGCTCACCAAATTACTCCTGCTTTCCTACGATGGACTGGCGTCCCATCCTGGGGATAGCCCTGCCTCATGTTTAACTTCCTACTCATCGATTACACAACTTTAGTGAGCAAGCAAAAATATTCCTCAAAGGACCATTGAGAAGAAATCGGGTCAAAGCAGTCATTTCAGCAGTAAACATTTAATTTATGAGAGACTTCAGAAGAACGTGTTACACGATCAGAACAAGATCATCCGTAAAGCGGTGACCCAGATAGTTGCTCCTGGCAGCAGCGCCGTGTACTAATCATCGGAGTACCCGCCCTTCGGATTGAACTTGTTCCAAACATGTAACACGTTCTTCTGACGTCAGAACCAGTCCATCGGACCTCCTGTATCCCATGGAGGTTCAAGCGGTACCGGTCTATCTTGAGGACAGGCGACCACTCCTGTGTCGGGAGTTGGGTTGGTACCGCTTGGACCTCCAGAGGATACAGGCGGTCTGGTGGATTGGTTCTGGCTCCAGTCATGGACAGTTCTCCACTTAGGACAGAAAACAGCGCCCCCCCCCCCACCAACTGATAGCGAACTGCCCAGACGTGTTGAGCCATTTTTTGAGAGTTGTTGTCGTCGAGAGCTGCTGTTCATGGATATCCGTGTCGAGCGTTGCTGTTCTCCTTAGCGAAGTTTCGCTTCTCACATCGGAGGAATCATCGGGGTAACGGTGAGTAAGCTCTTGGGAGTAATTCTCACACATGGAGCTGTGAAAACTTACATCGATAATGATTTCTTTGTTGGCTATGAAAAGGTGTCACATCCTGGGTATTCCATACCCTTGCACACTCTGTCCGCCGGGACAAGAGCCGCCCCCCTCTCCCCTCCCGATCCTGTACAGGATTAAGTGGGTTTTGATAATGAATGAATGAATGGCTATGAAAACCTATTTAAAAACTTACATTAATTACTTTTAGTAATCATTGTACTTTTAGAGCGTTGTTCACCCGAAGGTCACAAAGCGCTGCACAGACCTGTGGAGAGAACGGCATGTCAACAACAACATCAGAGCAGTTCCTAAGACAGGATACTCGAGAACAGCCTGGCTAGCTCAGAGCATGAGTATCTTAATCTCAGGGTCGTGGGTTCGAACCCCACTTTGGGCGCTTGTTATTTTCGTGTTACATTTTGATAAAAATCGTGCTTCGATTTAAGCAATTGACCACTTGGTTCACGCACATTGTAAGTTCGTTCCATTTTGAAATCTACCGCAAAGTTGATGGAGACATTGTGCTCGCAATCTCCGAACAGAGGGTACTCGAGAGCAGTCCGGCCAGTTCGGTGGGTTCGGCATGAGACTCTTAACCGCAGGGACATTTTGAACCTCACGGTTTCACCAATTATTCCTGTGTTATTTTGATCAAAATCGTGCCGCTGTTATGTTATACGGTCAAGGACCTTTTCTCCTAAGACATGGGTCCGTCTTCAAAGAAAAATCAATACGAAAACTAGTTTCAGAGGCATTGTCTTGTTAAGATTCTCCACAATGATTGTGTTTGTTGTTATTGAAACCGGATAAGAACCCGCTCAGAGCCATGTTCAGGTGACGCCTGGGTCACAATTGAATCCAAATATAGCTGAACGTGCGAAACGATTGTGTGGCCCCAAAATTCTGTAAGCAACAATTGGCATCATTAACACGATAATATTAAATGTGCCCTGCTCTTTACAATGTTTCCCACACCACCGACAACAAGGGGTGAGCTGATGTTTCATTTTTATCATGGGAAACAAACAAAACTAGGGTTTTTTTTTCTCCAATTCTCAGAAATCTTGGAGAAAGCTGTTGCATGTTATTAAACCCTTTTTATAAATAATAACCTCCCTCCCACTGCCCTCCGCCTACCCATCGCGTTGCCTTGTTTTCCCTCAAATAATAATAATAATTCAAAATTTAGTATTTGCGTGCGTCTCGAAAGCAGGGCACAGGAACGTCACCTTGTCAGGCGATTCAGACCCTGTGATGAAATTACACGAAGCTTTCCCCCGCTGCAAAACATTCTTCCATCAATGAACAAGGGAATTAAATTGGAACAATGTTGCTCGGTCCGTAGAACCGTGTTTAATTCGAGCCCAGGCGTGTTCGCCTTACACAACGTGTCACCTGTTCAATGTATTCCCCTTTCTTGCACAGCTTCACGCAGAGTTAATGTTCCGTCAGGCCTCCCGACTGGGCCTCAGTGCTTCCCATCGCTAAGCGGGGTTCGGTCTGCATCGTCCAACGTGGGACGGTCACCTTCCTGTGCTTTCACAGCGGTTCGTAGCGCTGCTGCCTCACTGCGGGAAGGACCCGAGTTCGAGTCCCCGGCTACGGGTGCCACCTTCTTTCTGTGTAAATTTCGCGAGTTCTCCCCCGTATCCGCGTGGGTTTTCGCCGGGCACTCCAGTTTACTCCCACAGTCCCATGTCAAAAGACACGCTGCTTAGGTTAACTGTCCTAACTAAATCCCCCCCCCCCCCCCGATGCCCTGAGATGCTGTAATTCGCTTACCCCTTCCCGTTGGACAACTGTTAAAAAGAGCTACGGCTCAACGGCTTCTTCAAACGGGCTGACCGACAGACGCGCAGACACACGCACTCGGCGACACGAATGTTACGAAAACAACGTTCGCTCTCCCCACAGCTGCGCGTTCGCGATCGGCCGTGTCGAGCGTTCCTCCTCCCTCTACCTCGACGTTTCGCCTCCCGCGCTGGAGGCACCATCAACGAGGGAGACAAAATTTAATCCGGCCCTCGGCTGTCTCCAAGGTGAGTCAACCTTAAATGAGTGTCTGCTGCAGTGTTTAATCAACACCTCTCCTTCAGAGATAACCTAGCGACACTGATAATCACTTGACCCTTGACCTTCGTGTGTCTGGCCGGAATCTTCATAGGCGCTCGTTGATAACAACAGCACTTGTCCCGGCATCCTGTGGAAGGCTGTGGTGGGGCTATTATTATTATTATTGCTATAGCGGGATCTTGGTGTCCAGTCTTCGATAGCGGGCTGATGGGAGGTGGAGCATCTTAGCAGGATTTGAGTGCTTTTGTCGTAAAGATAACTCGCGAATGAAAAGCGGCTCCGTAGCGGTGTTGTGTGGGGGGGGCAGCGTGGGGGGAGAGTGGGAGAGCGTGGGGGGAGAGTGGGAGAGCGTGGGGGGGAGAGTGGGGCAGCGTGGGGGCAGCGTGCGGGGAGCGTGCGGGAGCGTTCTGATGCAGATTCCTGGAATCGCACCTAGATACCCATGGGGAGCGAACCAAGTTCTCAGTAAACAATGGGGGGGGGGGGGGGTAATACCTCTCCTCCCCCTCCCGGGCTCTTAAAGAGCAATAGGCTGGCCCGCCTTGGGTGGGACGCGTCCATTCGAGAGGGGGGCGGTGAGTGACCTGTCACTGCGTGCGGATGTGTTGTAATGGTTTAATCAAACAATAACGATTTGCTGCCTACGCTTTAGGGGTCACGGCCACACTCGATGGGGTGTAGCCTCACCAGATTGTAGGGTCGGATCTGCACACGACGGGGTGGGTGGCCAGCACGACGCCCGGCCACCCTTGTCTCCCGAGTGGCGATGTTTACGCAACGCATCAGGTGTTTATTTGAGGCTGAGTCGACCTAGGAGGGGCACAGGACCTGTTCAGACAGTTTTTATTTAAATTGAAAGGAAATTGTTGAGGCACGTAAGCTCTGCTTATCAGTTGCCCAGCAGAGAGGGGTAAGCAAGTAACAACATCTCAGGTCACCTGGAGAATTTAGTCAGGTTCAGAAAAATCGTCACTTGCTTTGATAGCGAGCGAAAATTGAATTCGGCTGGGTTCCTAGCACAGCGCACTGACCCCCCCGCCTTCCACCCCCCCTCACCCTCCCTTCCCCTGTCCACCCCCAGATCCATACGCCCAAGATTTCCATCATCCATCAAGTTCCATTCCAACTCACCCTGGCAGTCAATGGGAACGAATATCATCTGTGTTCTACGCACGTCTGTATTCCACCCCATCAGTAGCAGAGTAATACCTTGCTGCTGATGGGGTGGCAGTCCGTTGCTGTATGGCCACACTAAACTGGTTCGTCATTCTTCGAGAAAATGAAACCCACTTTTCGACAGCGAGAACGTTTTCCACTTCAATATTTTCCATCAACTTGTTACATCAACACATCACAAAAGTCATCAGAAAGGGGAAAGGCCTTTGACATCAGGCAATATACAGAACTCATCGTCAGCGAGTCTCAGAACGCCTGAGGATGCCTCTAACGTGGGAGGCGAAACGTCGCGAAGGAGAGAGCAGGAGCGCTTAGTGACGCGACTATTCTGACAGAGCAGCTTTGCAAAGCAATTCATACGCATGTACATCAGAACAAAACTCATTTGCGCTATGTCCATCGAGTCCGTTGTTATGTAACCTGGGAGAGAACACAAAAAAACTCAACGCAGAAAGGCGCCCGAAGCGGCAATGGAACCGGCTCGGGGAGGGCCTTCTTTCTGTGAGCGGACATCGACAGAAATGAGGTCTGAACCGATCCAGTTTGCTAATTAAGTAAATGCTGCTCGTATAGAATTGGTGTGGGAATCCAATGTACTGGGCCACTTGCAGACAAAATCATATTTAATTTAATAGTTTAGGTAAACTGTCATTTGAAGAATTATTTTCGTACAAAGTGTTTGTCAAATGTCGGTAATATATATTTTTAATGCGACGAAAGGACAAAATATAATGATAATTGCGCTTGTGGAGCACTTTTCACCAGGGGATTTACAAAGCGCTGCACAGAGCTGTGGAGAGAGCGGCATGTCAGCAACAACAACAACAACAACATACGAACGGCAAACATACAACATTTTTATTGTTTTTCTTGTTTTTTGTTACAAATCTGAGCTGTGGAGAGAACGGCATGTCAACAACAACAACAGAGCAGTCCAATTGATGATGACTTATTAAGTCCGTCCATCCAGGATGATGTTAATAGTGTCTTAGAACTCACAATGAAACCAATCCCCCCTGGTCAGTCACTGACCCAGGCAGTCGCCTCGTCTTCCTGGATCCCAGTCCACACACCTCCCGGTTTATGGATTCTATTATTTTACCCACAGTCGCTTTACGGCAGCGGAGCAGTATCTCTCTGCATGCCAGGGCAACCTGGTCACCCGGGCAACCCGGTCACCCGGGCAACCCGGTCGCCTGGGCAACCCGGTCACCCGGGCAACCCGGTCACCCGGGCAACCCGGTCACCCGAGCAACCCGGTCACCCGAGCAAGCCGGTCACCCCGACCAATCAATCACCCGGGCGACACGTTGTATCGACATTGACTGGTGATTCCTGTGAACCACCATCCTGCTTCGATATCAACGATTCGGCGACGCATCGATGGGGGGTGGGGAGCGGCTGCCCCCCCGGGAAGGTCGGCGGGTTCCTCAACCATAGCGGCAGGTAGCAGCCCCCCTCCACCCCCCGGAGTAGCAGGGCCCCCTCTGAGAAGCGAAAGTAACCCCCAACCCCTCTGTGAGTGAGCGACAGCCAGCGCACTCCACTCCACCGGTGCTGTCACATCAACGAGCGCCCGGGTTCGATTCCCGGCTCGGATGCTAACGCCTACCCGTACTCCGCTTTCCTCCCACAGTCCAAAAGACACGCTTGCTGCCTGGCTTAATCACCCTGACCAAAGGGCCTCCGGTGCCTTTGAGATGCTCGCCACTCGCTCATCCCTTCCCGCTGAACAGCTGCTTAAAAAAAAAACACGGGCAGTGACAGCTCAGCGGTTGCTCCCCCAGTTTCGATCCAGACCAGGGCGGGCCGGACTCACACGCAACTGTTGCCCGAGCGGGCTGGCTGCGAGGCGTTGTCCCTCACGCTGGCGTGGGGCCAGTACCTCGGGTAGAGCTCCCCCCGGCGCAGCAGGGAGGCGACGGCCATGCGGTACTTGTGCGACATCACGTTGTAGAGAACGGGGTTGATGGCGGCGCTCAGGTAGAAGAAGAGCATGGCGGCCAGGTTGAAGTAGCGGCTGATGTGGTGCACGAGCTTGCTCTCCGAGTCGAAGGAGCTCGTGAAGAGGTAGCGGCCCACATGGAAGGGCAGCCAGCAGAGGATGAAGGCCACGACCACGACGACTGGGCGCGTCCCGTCGAGACACGTGCGCGCACACGCACGCACACGCGCACGCAGACACGGTGGTGAGAAGCCTTGTGTGTGTGATGGGAGACACGGTCTAATCATCATCATCATTATCATCATTGCCTTCGAATCCGTGCCTCGTTCGTGACCAGCCGTGCAATTTGCGCGCCGCGTTATCAATTGTAAGATTATTATTATTATTGTTAACTCACTGGGCGGCGCGGTGGCCCGGTGAGTAGCGGTGCTGTCTCACAGCAAGAAGGACCCGGGTTCGGTTCCCGGCTCGGGTGCTTTTCTGTGTGGAGTTTGCGAGTTATCTCTCCCACTCTCTCCCCGCGTGGGGTTTCGTCTGGTACTCCGTTTTCCTCCCACCGTCCAAAGACACGCTTCTGCCTAGGTTAATTGGCCTGCTGAGTACATTGCCCCCCAAAGCGTGCGCTCTGCGATGTACTGGCGTCACATCTTGGGTATTCCCCCGCCTTGCGCCCTCTGTCTGCTGGGATAGACTTCAGCTCCCCGCGACCCTGTACTGGATTAAGCGGGTATTGATGATGATTGAATGCTCTCTCACTGATGTCCCCCAGCAACCCTGCACAGCCTCCCTGCAGCTCTCAGCGGGGCATTGAAGCGCCACGCAGAAGGCTGTAGTTGCCTAAATCGTTGCCGATGATGAATCTTTTCACGGCCGCGCACAGCCCTATTACCCGTCCAGATGTCTCACTGCAGGATACGCGTGCGCCCGCAGTCAGCGCGGCAGCGTCTGTTTGCTCCAAACGCTGCGTGGCCGCGCCAATCATTTAATCGTCTGGCCTTGTAAACGGGGGCTGGGGAAGGGGGGGGGGCGCGTGTGTCTCTAAGCCACGGACATTCATTCCTCGGCGCTGTGAAAGGTGACGGTCCCGTTGGGTCACCCCCACGCCGTGTGCTGGAGCAGCCGCTAGCGAGGGGGTCTGTGTGTGTGTGTGTGCCTGCCTCGCACCTGCGCGCTATAGGATATTGATGTTTTTACTCGGTACATTACCATTGATCGATCGGGATAAGGATATCATCATGATCATTATCAGTACCCGCTTAATCCTGTACTGGGTTTTGGGAGGGGGGGCGGAGCCTATCCCGGCAGATAGAGGGCGCAAGGCAGGGCTGTACCCAGGATATGACATCAGTACATCGCAGGGCACTGGGTGAGAATTACTCAGCAGGCCAGTCCATCACCGGGCACTGCGGGCAATTTAGTCTGCAAGCCAATTAACCTAGGCAGCAGCGTGTCTTTGGACACTGGGAAGAAACATGGAGTACCAATCAAAAATCCACGCGGACATGGGGAGAGATCACGCAAACTCCACACAGAAAGGTGCCCAAACCGGGAATATAACCCGGGACTTCTTGCTATGAGGCCGTAGCGCTAATGAGCCAAGCCACTCCGATGGGTAAGTGCACTGCCTATTCCTGTACTCGCCATAGTGACTCGGACAGCTACGCTACCTGGGGGAGGGTGGGGGGGGTTGTGAGCGTGGGGAGCTGTGTCCCGGTAGATCGTGCGCTGCACTACGATCCCTGCCACGTGGGATGGATTCCTGACCACGGATCAGTGGCACGCGGTGTCCGAATCGTTCGTGGGATTCGCCAAGGTCAGCTCAACGTTAAATAAGCGCGACATCCAGAGCCACCCTGATCCTAACCTACATCAGTACAGACGGTTGACTCTGCTGAGCATTTAGCCGCAGCGATAATATCATAGCTACCGCCACAGCATCTCGACAACAAACTCAGCAATATCATAGCTACCGCCACATCTATAGCATCTCGACACAGCAATATCATAGCTACCGCCACATCTATAGCATCTCGACACAGCAATATCATAACTACCGCCACATCTATAGCATCTCGACACAGTCACGCAGATCAAAGCAAATTGACTCGGAAGTGCGGAGCATCGAGGCATCTTTGTTGCTGGCCGAGTGAATGGAAACAATGGCCAATGGTGGCAATGCGCTGCCCATCATCGCGCACCATCGAGGGGGAGCCTCGTCACGCTCGCGTATTTCAACCTTGCCAGTAATCACGAAACATCAGTCGCTATTTAAACTGGGGCGAGCCGGTTATCCAGCAGGACGGAGTAAGCAAGTTGCGCGTATATATTGGTACGTTTAATATCGCAGGAATCCCGCATTACAGAGCTTCCAATGCTCAGCGGGTATTTATTTTTTGCTGTAAATCCACTGCTATAGTATTTAATTAAACATCTCACGGCACTCGCGAGGGGGCGGGGGGGAGCAAATTGGTCGGGACAGCTGACCGAGGCAGCATATGTTTGGACTGTGGGAGGGAAACGGAGTACCTGTCGAAAACCCAGGCGCACACGGGAAGAGAGAACTCGCAAACTCGACACAGGAAGGCACCCGCGCCGGGAATCGAACCCGGGTTTTTCTGGCTTCGAGGCGACAGCGCTACCCACTGCGCACCCAGCACGCCTCCCCCCGATATTAAGAGCGGCGAATATCAAGTTGTGAAGTCACAGCCGTGGCCTGGGGGGGGGGGGTTCTGAGTGTTAGGGCGTCGCTTTGTAATGGGTTTTGTTTTAACACGAGGACGTGCGAATTTCATTTTGTTATTTTTAAACCAGAGAGAGAGAAAAAAAACCACACTCAGGCGCACTCGCTGCGCACCTGACTACCAGATATGTGTGTCTTTATAATAATAATAACTTCATTAGCCTGATGATCACCTGTGCGCAATGTCGGTCGAAGATCTTTGGTCGGATTTTGCAACAACAAAAAACACACATTTGGGTGGCACGGTGGCAGTGCGGTGAGTGGCGCTGCTGCCTCACAGGAACAAGCATCTGGGTTCGATTCCCGGCGCCTTCCACCCGCCGCCCCACTCATTATTTCTGACCGGCGTGGTGAAGTATGGTTAAAACAACCCCCGGGAGACGACTAGAGTGAGAATGAGCGGCGAATGTATTTGTGTATCTAATCTCCCGGCGTGGCAGGTACGCGTACAACAGAGCACACAGACAAAGACACCCCGTATAGCCTCAGCAGACTGTTGGGGCAAGTGCTGTCAGCGAGCTGTAGCAGCTGTGAAGGCCAGGATGCCACATGAGGCGGTGGGCATCCAGCTGCTCTTTCGGGATAACCGTGTCACTGAGCGCTCTCTGTAGCTCGCGACGTTTCGCCTCCCACATGGGAGGCGTCTTCAGGCGTCTCAGAAATACGGGGAGAAAACATGCGAACTGCAAGCGGAAAGGCACCCGAGCCAAGAGTCGAACCCCTGACCTTCTTGCTGTGAGGCAGCAGCGCTAACTCTCCGAGCCACCAGAACGAGTATTTACGGAGGGCAATTTTTCATACAACGAGCCACGGAAACAGTAACAATCATTCAATTCACATCGTGGCAGCAGCGTGTCTTTGGACGGTGGGGTACTCGGGTTTCCTCCCACTGTCCAAAGACACGCTGCTGCCTAGGTCAATTGGTCTGCGGAGTAAATAGCCTCAAAAAGTGTGTGCCCTGCGATGTACTGGCGTCACATCCTAGGTATTTCCCCGCCTCGCGCCTTCTGTCGGCCGGGATAGGTTCCGGTCCTCCTGTGACCCCCCCCCCCCGTACAGGATTAAGCGGGCACTGATGATGAATGAATTTAGAGCGCGGCACCGCGCAAATTCCACGCCTGGTCATGGATGAGATAGGGATTCGGAGGCATAGCGAGGAGACTGGAGAGAGAGGAGTGGGACAGTCAGCCAGGCGGTCAGCCCGCGCCAAGCCACCAGTCACTGCGTCCTATATAGTATGATGTCATCAGCCAATTTGTTACTGAGTGGCTTTTTTGTTGTTGTCGGAGGAAACCGGAGAACCCGGAGGAAAGCCCACGCATAACAGGAGAACACACAAACTTAAACTTTCAGAAAGGCGCCCGTGGTTGGAATCGAACTAGCTCTGGCAGGACTTTCTGTGAGCTGCGAATATTATCGCTGCACGCCCCCCCCCCCCGCCGCTTATCAGTACGTGTAATCCTCAAACTGAACCGCGAGCATCACGATGGCCCGTGGGGCGGGCACTCCGCTAGCAGTGAACGATTTACCCAGCATCTTGACGGTCTGCCGATGCGAGGTATGGCGCGCGGCCGCGCAGAGGCCGTGGTCGGCGTGGCGTCGCCCCCTCTTCCTCCGGCCCAGCTCCCTGCCGATGAGCGAGTAGAGAACGCTGAGACAGAGCACGGGCAGGAAGAAGTAGATGGTGGACACCCACACCATCACGTACAGGAGGCCCGACGTCTCGGCGTAGCGCGTCTGACGGCACACGGCGGCCAATGCTGCCTCGTCTCCATCCAGTCCAGCGTCGCCACCATCGCCGCCACCGGCGCCGTCGAGCTCCGACGTGTTCTCGTATTCCACGCCGACCACGGCGAACACGGGCCCGGCGCTGAGCGCCGCCACGCTCCAGAGGATCCAGATGACCCGTGCGACCCTCCGCTTGGTGATGACCACCTTGGCCTTGAAGGGGAAGCACACGGCGAGGTATCGCTCCACGCTGAGCGCCGTGATGTGCAGGATGGTCGCGTACGTGCAGCACTCGCTCGCGTACTGGAAACACTTGCAGATGAGGTCACCGAAGACCCACGGCACGAACTGCCAGATGCGGAAGAGGTCGAAAGGCATGCACAGGAAGATGCAGATGTCCGACAATGCCATGCTGGACAGGTAGAGGTTGGTGGTGGTTCGCATCACCTTGAAGCGAGTGACCACCAGGATGGTGAGAGCGTTGCCGGCGAGGCCCACCACGAGGAGGAGGAGGAGGAGGAGGAGGAGGGAGGCGACGGTGATCGCGGTGAGCACGGAGAGAGGGAACAGCGCCCCGGGAAGACTTCCGTGGCTCGTCCCGTAAGCGCTGGCGTCGTACGCACCCTGTCTCGACCATTTGTCGCGGTCTAGCACCGGCACTTGGCGCGTCTCGGCCGTCTCGTTATCGGCTGAGCTGTTGAGAGGAATCTCCATCGTTGTGCGCTGCTGCTGCTGCTGCTGTTGAAATGTGCCGCTCCTCGCGCGTCGCTGTCCCGCCGTGTCTTGCGTCCTCGGTGATTGCTAACAGCTGCTGAAGTCGGCTAGCGATCGAAACTGGGGCTGATCCACAGGGGATCTAACAATGCCACGATCACAGGCACAGCAATTACGTGCATTAACCCGACCAGGTCCAGGCCATCGCGCCCACAGACAGCACGCTCACCAGTCACGTGCAAACACATCCAAGTCGAATTTACAGGTGTACATTTCTCTCTCTCTCTCTCTAGTTTTCCTGGATCGCTCGCAGAAATAAAGCAAGCTGGTGTGGCCGCATTAGCGGAGAGCGCAGCGCTGCCATATCACGCACAGAGTTTTCATCATCGCCACCGCCAACGTAATCATCGACACAATCGTGCTGCGTTTCACCGTCTCTGTGACTCCGAAGGCTCCTCCTGCTCTCGCCGCTCTCTGCTGCGAGCGGGCAATGATGTTTTTGCTTTGAGGTGCGGGATCAGGGCGCAGGAGGAGGAGGAGGGGGCAGCGGGGAGGAGGGATGCTTGCGCCGGGTGGAGGGTAGAGGGTGACTCATAGCGGCGCTGTGGAGACAGCGGTGAATCTGAGTCGGGGTTGATAGCTGTTACCTGGAAAGTGAGCTGTTGTGTCATCGTCAGCATGGCGATGCACAACACGGTGTTGTTTTGAATCCACTGCTGGATGAGGGACCTACCACGGCTGCTGGGATCGTGAGAGATTGTTTGACGACACCACGTTGGAGGCTTCATCAGGTTAATTGGTTAGACTGACGATGCCTCCAATGCGGGAGGCGAAACGTCGCGAAGGGGAGAGGAGGGACGTTCAGTGACACAGCTATCCCGAAAGAGCAGCTCGTGGGGTGATTCCCATCACACATCGAGTCGTGACAAATCTACGCTGGTCGATGCGCTTCTGTGAAGGTGGGGGTGGAGCGGCGTTTGTTGGTCGTTAATCCAAGTGCTATCCAGGCTCAAACTTGCTGAGCTTCCGACTCAACTTTCTTTAAACATATTTTGATCTTGGTTTTTTTAAATATATATGAATCAAAGGTCATGCATAGGTGAAGCACAGGTCATGGTCAGTGTCAAAGGCTACTGGTGTGTTCTCGTGATAATGAATCGACTAATAATGTCGTGACTGTGCGTAGGCAGTGGTACACAAACAAAACTAGCATATATATCAACACGTTCATCATTACCATTGCGGCCACAAAGGTATATATCTAACAGGAGACATTTTGAACAATGGCCCTTCTTCATAGCGAATAAAATGTATCTTGTGTGACCGGCTGATTTAAAGATGGACAAGTGCAGATGTCTTTTAAGTAAACGAGCAACACATCAGTGTAACATTTCATCACAATCATCCATGGTCAATCCACTACTAGATTAAGACCTCAACAACTTGAGTGATGCTCTACACGCGGCTCGGAGTTATGCACCACACTCTGCCGTGCGCTGTCAGCATATGACTGCTCCATCTCTTGTTGTTATTGCTGTAGGAAGGTCAATCTTGCAGGATGATCTACCGTAAGTTCACTCAGCCCCATCTCATTCTCTACCACATCAGCTCATCGTGACCGATGCTCGTTAGATATGATTTCGGACATAGTGCTGAACAGCAAGCCACTCAATCACGAATAACTATAAAGTCATAAAGCACAACGGCGACAAACTAGTCAGCAACATCGATTCTCTATGCCAGAGTTTGTATTCTTATCTATATATTAATCCAGTGATGTGATACATACTGCTGTGACCTGTACCCTATGGAGCAAACTTTGACATATCTATATATAGTGGAGCAACTATCTATTTATAATTGTTGGCAAGCTAGCTATGCAGTGGTAACATCTGCATCTCATGGAACGAAAGTCCTGCCCGATTCGGTTCGATTCCTGCCTCGGGCGCATTTCTGTGTGGAGTTTGTGTGTTCTCTCCCCGTGGTCTGTGTGGATTTCCTTCGGGTTTACCGGTTTTCTCCCACAAGTAAAAAAACGTTCATTAATCAATCAATCGATATCACAATGAATAGGACGCAGTGTCTGGCAGCTTGGCGCCGGCTGACTGTGTTGCTACTCACTGCGCCACCTCACCATCCCTTCCACTAATGTGATTCCCTGCTCAAATGATAGTAGACACGGTGCTGGTCTCCTGTATAGGGCCGTGGATCAGTAGTGGAAATGACTTTGGGCCACCACTGACTTCACTACACAGCGATATTTGGGAGGGATGATGGACGGGCAGGGTTAATCCCCCCCCNNNNAAAGACAAAAAAAAATCTCTTTTAAATTCTCAAGCCTAGCTCATTCCTATTTACCATAAAATTGGCAATTATGTGCATGATTAATCGCTGGTATAGCTACCCATTAACGGACACTGACCAGTGACGAGTCAGCTGAATATACGACACTGTGCCATCGGTGGTGAGATTCAGGCGTAGAATGTCTCCGTGTTTAAAGCGTGACCTCATATAAACGCTAAATACAGATGGCATTTCACGCCTTGTTAATTTACAAACAAGAAAGGAATGAATGTTCCCGAGTAGGCGCAGGTCGGCAGAGAGCCATCATCCCGGCACGACAACGTTGAGCCGCATCAACAGTTCTAGCCAGAGGACTTGAAATCCTTACTGAACAAGGGAGTCTTGAGACGAGATTTGAAGATGCCCAGGGACTCAGCTGATCGAATCTCCAATGGAAGGGAATTCCAGAGTGTGGGAGCAGCGCGTGAGAAGGCTCTGTCACCCTTTGAACGGAGGTGCGATCTGGGCACATGAAGCAAGCCTGTACTGGAGGATCGAAGTTGTCGTGTCGAGGAGGGTGCCTGAAGTAGGTCACGGATGTATGGTCGGAGCAGCGCCAGTGAGAGCCTTGTGGGTGAGAAGGAGGATCTTGAATTCAATCTTGTATTTAACCAGTAACCAGTGGAGAGACATCAGTACTGGGGATATGTGATCGTGGATAGGTGTGCAAGTGAGGACTCTGGCAGCCGCATTCTGCACACGCTGGAGATGATTGATCAGGTAGGCAGGGGTGCCAGGGAGCAGTGCATTGCAATAATTGGAGTCGTGAAGAGATAAAGATATGTATTAGCTTCTCAGCATCAGCGGGTGACAGGATGTTGCACAGTCTGGCTATATTTCTAAGATATAAATAGTCTACCTTCGTCACCTTGTTGATGTGTGTCTCGAAGCTGAGCGAGGAATCAAGAGTCACTCCTAGACTCAGGAACTGCCTTAGCAGCTTCAATGGTCTGATCGTCAAGCATCACTTGGATAGGTAGATGTGTAGTACAGTGTACTCCGATTTCTTCCCACCGTCCAAGGACACGCTGCCACCCACGTTCATTGGCTCACGTAATGTGTACTGATGCAGGTTTGCACGGTGTATGAGAATTGCCTTCCATAGCCGCTCTTTCGGGATAGCCGTGTCGAGCGTTCCTCCTTTCTCCGTGGCGTTTCGCCTCCCACGTTAAAGGCATTTATAAGCGTTCTGCCATCATAATATATAGGAGGCGGTGGTGGGGGGGGAGGAGGTTAACGCCATCTCGGACCTTCTCCTCCCCTTCTCCTTTCTGCGGTTCCCTGCAGCACCTTGGGACCCCTGTGGATGAGAGGCAGTGCAGTACAACTACATTGCACTGCGATGTACTGGCGTCCTATCATGGGCACAGCCCTGCCTTGCGCCCTCTGTCTGCCGGGACAGGCTCCCGGCTCCACCTTGCGCAGGACCAAGCCGGCTACTGATCGAGGAACGGGTACAGGGCTGAGCCCGTTACGTTACGTTACGTGCGCACGTTACGTTACGCATTGAGCGTCCCTGCGTCTTGACGTCACTGCGCACGCGTCCTCTCAACGTGGTGTGCGCGCGTGTGTTCCACCAGGGCCCAGAGACTTACGGAGAGTTGTAACACCGGGTGTATTTCGTGTTGTAACGCTGGGTGTATTTCGTGTTGTTGGAGCTGTGTGCGAATGCTGGCAGCACGTGTCAATGTTACGTTGTTTATTTAAAACAACCTAGCGTACGGCAGAGCGATGGCAGAGAAGGCAGAGCTGGATCTGACCGGCGCGAAGCTCAACAGAGGCCTCTGGCTTGTGAAGGTAACTTAACGATACCGCCACCCCTACCTCCACCACCCTCACCAACCGTGGTCTCTCCACTGCTGGACGATGATAATGATGATGCTTGTGTCAAGCCTTCGCCGTTTCCACTCACGCTAAGGCGGTTCCTATCTGGCGCTGAGATTTAAGTTCTTAAGCTAAGGGACTTGTGTACAGTCACAGAGGGGTCCGGCACAACAACACTGCCTCGTGGTGGAAACTCCGCGTTATCATGGACGGGGATGAGTCTGCTCGTCCCATTGTCAATAGTCAGGGTCCTCTCTCCGCGATTCTCTGTGCCGATGATGGCTCAGGGTGCCTGCGGCCTAGTTCAGCCTCGAAGCCTAGGCGCCGCGTCGCGTTTATTAGTGTTAAACACACAATTACCAAATAATAGTTTCGCTCTTAGACAGTCTGTTAGCGTTTACATATGCTTAAGTACGACGTTTCGTACTCGGCTTGTGTATAAAGTTGTGTTACTAGCGTTGATTTAAAGTGCACGCAGGCTACTGTACGCAGGGCTGTTACAGTACAGTATATAGAGCACAGTGTCATTGAGCAAAGGTTTTGTGTTATTTATGTACTTTAACTGATCGTGTAAATGGAGTAGGGTTAATACATAAAACTGGATCGCCCGCTGGTAACATCAAGGGCAGGATATCGCAAAAGAGCAGTTGATGTAAGTGAATATTCGCCTGATTACAAGACCTGCCCTGGCGAGCAGTCATGTCAGGCTAAGCAGGCTTTGAGCCTGGTGAGTGCATGGCTGTCACCGCCACCATGCCCATTAAACTCGCTCTGTTGGCTGCTGCATGCTCCGCTTGTGAATCACGCCTCGGGGATCTTTAACGTGTACTGTTAAGCAAAGTGTGTGTTTTTTTTACGATTAATATACCCGCAGTGTTAATTAGGGTGACCGATGGATTTGAATCGTAAGCCTCCAGCGGTCAGTGGCATAAGCTCTTCCTGCAGAGGGAATTGCAAGGAAGTCATTTCGTTCTTGTTTTGGGTCCTGACTGTGATATCGCGTGGGTAGTGTGGTTTGCGTGGGTAGTGGAACAGGTGGGCTGCTGGCTGACTCATTCGTTTTTGCAGGTTCCAAAATATCTGTCTCAACAGTGGAGCAAAGCCACTGAGCGAGGTGACGTTGGAAAGCTGAAAATTACCAAGTAAGAGCGATATTAATGTCTGTAATAAATATCCGCGTTCCCTTACAGGCATGCTGGGATGTAACAGCATTTAAATAATGTTTGCGGTATTGCCCGTTATTCATATGACTCACGATAGTAATCGTCATCTGGATTTCGTGTTTGTCCTAGGGGTCGTCCCAATTATTCGGGTTATTGCAAATGAACCTCATGAATCAAAACCTAATGGTGGTGGAGGTGTTTGCGTGTTTTAGTGAACCCCAGAGTTATGTCAACCCTGATCAATCCGGACACAGCAGACGTTTGAACCAACAACAACAATGACAACAACGTCAAATTATCCAAACATTCAGAATTTTTTTTAAATACGAGAAATGATGATGTCGCGGTGCTTTTCCATCAATATTTCACGGGGTGTCAGATGATGGATGTGAGTTTTGTTTGTACGGGGACAAGTTAAACTACCGCGTCATATAAGTCATCACCAAATTTTAAAAAAAGATGATTTCATTGTCCTGAACAGTGAGAACATCCGACATTCAAACATTTCGATCTGAAAATCATCCCGAGTGCATCCTTAAGGGTGTGTGCATATGTGTTCATGACAGTAGTTTTACAATTTGTTATTGTGTGTTTAGATATGTGTGTGTTATTTACGTGCATGTTTTACGATTCTGCACGAGATCACTATACATGTGTACATGTGCATGTTTTTAATGTGATGGAAAATGCCAAGAAAATCGACAATTTATTTGAGTTGTGGCTAGAAAATCTAATGGTTGCAGCCTTGCAACACATTTTATACGGCTGTGAACACTTTCAAGTGCACTGTGTGTGCACGGTTACCTTGACAACTGAAATTTGGCGAGTAAAAGGTCTAAGACAAGGATGGTTTTCAGGACATTTACCGGCGGATAATATAATTCGCTCATATTAGGGTGGCGGATAAAGGAAGCTTCTGCTTGCAATTTGCGTTTCACCGTTTGTGTCTGCGCGTGTTAGAAATGCGTATTGTCGCGTGTGCGCGTTATAAATCTACATGTATGTGCGTCACGTATGGTCGTGTGTACGTGAATTGTCGAGGGACAGATATTTACTAAACGTCTCGTTCATGCACGTGTCAATTGCTGCATTCACTTCAGTAACAAATTAGACTTTTCATCTAAAATAACACGTTGGAGCCTACTGAAAAAGTCAAGCTTTCCGGGTAATGAATCCATTTCGGTATCGTTAGCACACTGGCCATTAGCGAGGGATGTCAATTTGTGCCACCTTCAGGAAAGGAACAAGCTGCATGCGTCTCCTTGCCAAAGGATCGAGTAAACAAATGTAGGCTGACTTGCTCGTTAACCTTGCACTCTTAAGCAGCTCGTGTTGTTTTTCACACGGCTAAATTGCGGAAAGTGACAAAAGTGGTTGTTGATGTTTGAGAGTCTTCGTACGGCTTAATGAAACTTCCATTTGTGTGTATCCAGTAATGTAAGCCTAACTGTATTTTAAATACGATAGAACTGATTGTATTATTCTTGCTTTGCTTTGTGTGCAGGGGACAAGGAAAGACGGAGGTAAGGACTCCTACGTGTGAGAAGTGTCCTTGAGAGATCCTCTTTGGTGATAGCAACGTGCCTTCGTCCACTCTCCATCGCGAGAGTGTATGAGGCATCATCAGCAATTATGCAGATTCTGTTCTGCTGCACCATCAGCCGGGATAGCCTACATCAATACACATTGCCCTTTTCCAATCCACTGCTGGATAAAAGCCTCCCTTTGCGGGTTGTGATGGGTGGTTTGACCATGCATTCTTCACACCAGTCAGTTAGGGTATGCTTCATTGTAAACCTATTGGAGCACAGAAGTACAGTACAGCGGTGGATATTATTGTACTGCCTTCTGCTGCCCACAATGTAACCATACAGGAGCATATTGTAAATATTTTATGTACAGTGGTGGTTGGTCATCCATATACTTATCCAGTTTCTATTCAGGCTTCTTTGGGGAGGCCCTCATTCAATCGTAGTGTGGAGAAAACGTTGGAACATGTGTACATAGACGTCAGCTCTATACGTTTTTGCAGTTGTGCTGTACAGCTTTACCACCTGTTTTTTTTTTTGAGGCGGCAGTTTGGCTTTGCAGTGGTAACATCCGTGCCTTAAAAAAAACTGTACTGCCTGAGGTGGTTCGATTCCCACCTCGGGTGCCTCTCTGTGTGGAGTTTGTTTGGTCTCACGTGAGGCTGAGGCGAGCTCAGTGAGACCCAGGACCAGTTCAGAAACTCATCACCGGTGTGCACCGCGAGCGGGATTTGAACTTGGGTTGCGGGGTTCGTGGCGCAGCGCGCTCACCGCTGCGCCGCCGCTCCCCGTGCGGAAGGCACAACACACGCACCCCGTACGCGTGTGTTTTAGAGTCAATGTGTCTCGGGAGCAGTTTGTCTCATGCAGCAGCCGCTGCTGCCTGGAACGTTTTGTACGTTTCGTTTGAGTCGGTGAGGAGGCAATGTGGCATGCCCAAAGGTGAATGTGTTGAAGGGGTTGTTGTTTTTTTTGTAAAGAGATAAAGGTACATAATGCTCTCGTTCCCAGGTTTGTACTTGTGCTAACCTTTTGTAAATGCATTGCTGGATAAACTGCTTTTCAGGGAGATCTTACATTGCGATGTTTGGCCAATACCACTGTTGTTGTACGTATGGTTTTAGTTATGGGGGGAAACCGGAGAACCCGGATGATATACACGCTGGACAAGGATACAAACGCTTCGCAAAAAGGCACTTGAAGCAGGAGTCAAATACAATCAGTGAATTTTTATTTAATTTGAAAGGAACCGTTGAACTTTGTAACTCTTTTTAACAGTTGTCCAGTGGGGAGGTGTTAGCAAATTACAACATCTCAAGGCACTGGGGGCAATGTAGTCAGAACGATTACCCTGGGCATCATGCCTTTGGTCAGCCGACACTAATCTACCAGATGCCATGTCCGATATACTATGATAATATCAACCAATGAATGAGTAATGTTTAGTTGTCGGACAGAACCGCAGTACCCGGCAAAAACCCACACGGACATAGGAAGAGAACGCGCAAATTCCACATGCAAAGGAACCCGAGCCCCGGAGTCGAACCCGGGACCTTCTTGCCGTGAGGCGGCAGCGCCACTCGGTCAGGACCTCCTTGCGTGAGTCGCGGGTGTCACGACGGTGCCGCGCCGCGGCCCAGCGCGCAGATGTCGCCTGCGTTTGTTCGCGTCCACCTCCCTTAGTGCTGCCACCGCTCCCTGTTGCCCAGGTGTCGTTCGTGCTGAGCGACGAGCTGGTCGGAGGGCAGGGGACGAGCGCCAAGACTGCCGGGGTCGTCACCCCGCGCGACCACGTGCTGGCCCTGCAGGGGGTCGCCGGGCAGAGTCTCGGAGTCTTCACTGAAGGCTCCTCTGGTACGGAGAGATTATTATTGATCCAGGTAGACGGCTGTCACGGCAATTGCTTTTGTCTGGGACATTGGTCAGTTTAATTGTCTGTGTGTGGGGAGCGGTGGTCTGGCGGTTAGCGTGCCGTTGCGAACCCGGCGACCCGAGTTCGATTCCTGCTCACGGCCACCACCACCAGCGATGGTTTTCTGAACCGGTCCTGGACCTCCTGGAGTCTGGTACAGCTTCAAATGAATATCTGGTGTGGTGTGTAAATATTACCACTAGGGAGACAAAGGTGGCCAGGTGTGGAGCTGGCCACCCACTCCGTCATGTGACATGTTTACCTTCATAGGTGATCGCTAATAACACTTGACCATGCAGTCTGTTAAGATTATACGGGGGATGTTTGTTATTTTTTTTGTTTGAATGTGATAATAATAATAATTGCGTTTATAGAGTGTTTTTCACCCCAGTCACAAAGCGTTGCGTAGAGTTGCGGAGAGAACGGCATATCGACAACAATGACAAAATAACGGAAAAACAAGCAGCAACAACGTTTTTTTGGAGTGTTTTTTTTTACAAATCCGATCTGCGGAGAGAACGGCACGTCAACAACATCAGGACCGTTCAAGTGAAAGTCAATTAATAGTAATAAAGTATAGGACCTAAAGTAAGCGGAAAAATAATTCCTCAACAAACAAGGTGTAGGTAATAATGTCACTAATAGAGCAATTGCATCGGTCCAGGATGATAGTAAATAGTCTCTTACAAATCGCTATTGATTCAGGTATACAGTCGTCTCGTGCCATCTAATCTTACTGGATCACAATGGACAGTTTTCGAATTAGTTTTTCATCTGTATGTTTTTCTTTTATAAGTGTGTAATGCGTGGAAATTTCACCGCCGGTGTAACGGATTTTTTAACATGCACTGTGTTCACATGGAGGTGCGGGAGGCACAGTCGGGACGGCAGCTGGAACCAGTGCCAAACAATCACCCAAGCGTTGTGCTCTTCTACTGGGATGTTTAGACAAATAGTGTTTATAGTTTTTGTCTCCGTGGCTTTTTGGTGGGTACTCTGGTTTCCACCCATCGTCCAAAGACATGCTGCTGCCTCTAGGTTAATTGGCCTGTTGAGTAAATTTCCCCCCCAAAAAATGTGCTGAGATGTACTGGCGTCACATTCTGGGTATAGCCCCGCCTTGCGCCCTATGTCTGCCAGAATAAGGTCCAGCCCTCCACGACCCTGTACACGATTAAGTGGGAACTGATACTAACTGACTGACTTGTGGGATTAAGTTTTGAGTACCCGGAGAAATCCCACATAGACGAGATGGGATATTATTATTTTCCCATACAAATTGAAATGAATCCACTTCCTGTACTTCCTTGCCATAGAAAGGCAAGAGATGACAATGTCCACGCTCAAGGGTAGGGAGGAAGTTTCACATAATTTGCGTGCTCCACCAACCATGGCCTCCAAAATCCTGGATCACAGGTGGGCAAAGACGCCAGTGCAGTTTACTAAATGGAAAGATGTTGTGGACAAGACTTGATAACGTACATGTATATTTGAAAGGGGCGGCACGGTGGCGTAGTGAGTAGCGCTGCCACCTCACAGCAAAAAGGCCCCAGGTTTGATTTCCAGCTTGGGTGCTGCCTTTCCTTGTGGGCTTTGCATATTCTCATCCCGCGTCCGGGTAGTTTTTTTTCTCTCGGTACTCTGGTTTCCTCCCACAGTTTAAACAAATTGCTGCCTAGGTTAATTGGCCTGCTGACTAAATGTTCCCCGGTGCCCTGCGATGAATTGGTGTCGCATCTTGGGTATTGCCCTGCTTTGTGCCCTGCGTCTACTGGGATTGGCTGCTGCTCGCTGTGACCCTCTGTATTATTATGCGGGTACCGCTTTAATAAGTGGGTACTGCTTAATGAATGAATGACTGAAGGATGGAATATTTTAAAGCTAACCCATGGTAGTTTCATTTGAACACTTTTACACTAATATCTGCCCACAGATGGCCACACCGTGAATTTATTACCTATTATTTTCATCCACTTAATCTGCCAACTCAACAGAAGACTATTTTTTGGACAATCACAGTTTGTGTTCTTGTGTTCTTTCATCCTACAGGAAAACAGACGGATGCAGCTTCAGGGAGCGTGGTATATGGTAGGTACATGTATATATATAATAATTCTATTGACTAGCGTGCTGTTACATTGGCAGGTTTTGAACTATTTGAAATCTACTGTTCGAAGGTTTGTCAAATGTTGCTTTACTATAAGTTGTCGTGCTCTCGTGAGTTGTAACTGGTTTGGGGGACCAATCTGATCAAACTCGGGACATTTGTTGGGCTGTCAAAGAGAGACCCAACAAGCACCTGATTCCTTTGTCGGATTCTGGGCTCCTGAACAAGGTCGCAGGCTGGAGGGTGCGGCGTTGCGCCGTTAATGAATGATTTGTGAACAGCTCTAGTGTGGGGAAATTAGCGGAGCGAGAAGGACTCCCAATAACAAAGCTGTGTCGTCAACATCACACCGAACGTGGCGTAGTGGTAACATCCACGTCTCACAGAACCAAAGTCCTGTCCTCGGCCATTTGCTTCCCACATCGAGCGCCGCCTTTCTGTGCGGAGTTTGTGTGTTCTCTCCAACTTTTCTGTGTGGGCTTCTTCTGGCTTCTCCTGTTCCCTCCTAAAACAAAAACAAAAAACCCACTGCTTAATTGACCGACACCATTGTAATACATAGGGATGCAGTGCCTGGCATGTTGGCACCGGCTGTCAGCGTTGCTGCCTCCCCCCCCCCCCAACTCTCTTTCCTGTTGCCATTTGGGACCTCTGGGTGAAAGGCGCTCCTATATAAATGTAATACATCCTTATTATTATCCCTTTGGGATTGGTACAGTGAGCATCACCTGGTGAAATTATACCACCCGATTAGAATTTGATATTGGTTATCGATACAGCTTGGGCTCCGTCACAGTCATACGGAACGTCCGTCAGTATCTCCGTATGAGAATTGCTTCTAAGAGCTGCTCTTTCAGGATAGCTGTGTTGAGCGTTCCCCTTTTCTCCATTGTGGCGTTTCTCCACCACCGTCCGAGGCATCAACCGACTTATTATTTGGAGGCAAAACCTCGCGATGGTGAGAGGACGAAGGCTCTACGCGTCTATCCCGAAAGAGCAGCTCTTAAGAGCAACTCTCATTGAGCCGTCAAAACCTACGTCAACACATTGGCTCGAAATTACCAAGATGAATACACTTCCTCCATGAATAACATTGGGTCACGTGGGAGTAAAAATGTTGTTAGGACTTGGTGCTTTCATAAAGTAGATGTACCTTTGCTTCATAATTGCCGTCATTTTATATATATATATATGACTTACTTTTTGTAAATTTTTAACAGCTTTTCAATTAAAAAAAATTACAAAATTGCAGTGATTATTATACTCCTAATTATGATGTGGACAATTTTGCCAACACAATACTCGGAGCCTGTCTACCAACTGACGATGCGACAGGTTATACTTTTATGTCGGGTTTTACACCCAGAAATTATTTCCTGCTTCTATAAAACCTCGGCACATG
>JAZEWT010000025.1:8664034-8677213 GCA_036362905.1 Mordacia mordax
GGGGGGGGGGGGTCGGCGTCGTACGGCACACGTGCCGTGAGTGGCGCGCGAGACGGCTTTTGAGCGGCACGCGCAATGAAAGTTCATGAACGGAGGAAAAAACTACGTTGAATAAGAAATGAGAAAAACTATTCTTGACTGCTTTGCCCGGTCTCTAAATTATGCTACGCAATTAAAGGTCTGACGTTCAAAATGCCTCCTTGGCAGCGCACGGTTCCGAGTTAACGCTGGACACACCACCTCCGAATAGTTGCCGACCCACGTGAAGGGGAGTGCTGGGTGCGGACAGAGCAGATGAAGTCCGCACATTGCCTTACCAGCTGCTCCTGGCGAGCCAGCATACGGCTTCTCGACTCCTTATGTGATCCACCAACCGTGGCATTGGCAGCACTGTTGATGAACCTCCTTAGTACCGACTGCATGGATTGTTACAAAGCGGTGCGTTTGTTTGTGATTTTAGATAAACTCTGCCTGGAGGGAGTCATCGTCCAGCGTGCCGACTGCAGGCCCGTTGTTGGAGAATCCTACATGAAAATGAAAAGGTTTGAGAACGTCGTTTTCTCTTTGTGCCGTTTCAGTCGTGATTTCAAACTTCGCGTAAGTAGGCTGGGGCAGCACCTGTCGCGAGGGCGTACAGTGATGGACGCTGGCGTGCCGAGTCGAGCCACGGAGAGGCGCTGCCGAGAGGACGTCCGCTGTGGAGGTGGAGCGGTGCTCGTGTGTAGCCGGGATGTTTCCATCATTCGCTGCATGAGTTGTTGTCATTGCGTTTGACGCACGAGTGGGTGATTATTCCAGCGAGCGCTTTTGCGTTGGGTGCGTGCGTGCGTTACGGGGAGCGATGGCACCCGGTGGGAGGAGGCGGCACGTGTCGAGGGGATAATCGTGAACCTGCGGCATCTGTTGAACCCCGTTATGGGATAAACGAACCTGGCGCAGCTCTGTGCAGCGCTTTGTGACCCTCGAGTGAAAAGCGCTCTATACATGCAATTATTATTACTACTGTACAATGCTGTTTGCGTTTTTAATTTTAAATGTTGCCGTTTTGACTTCCGTGATACTTTTCTGGAACCTAACTCCGACGCTATTCAAGGGTTTGCTGTAACGGTGAATGCTTTGTTGTGTGCAGGATGCAGATTGAAGAGTCTTCCAAGCCCGTGCGGTTATCTCAGCAGCTGGATAAAGCAGTCACGACCAATTACAAGCCCGTGGCAAACCACCAGTACAACGTGAGTCCCTGTTAAGTGTGGGGGAGGGGGGGGGTGGGCATTTGTTCAAGCTGGCACACGCACTCTCGTACACCACATTGTGCACGCAAACACAGATCTGCCGTATAACCTTAACAAGGTTGATGGAGCGCGTGCTGTTTGCGAGTCATACCTATGAAGGGCAGCGTGGTACATGAAGGGGTGGCGTGGCCAGCAACACACCCAGCTGCCTTTCTCTCCCCAATTGGTTACGTACTTAAGGCCGAGTCGACCTAAGGGAGGCCCAGGACTGAATCAGATATTCGTTACAGATGCTGGCCGTGAGCAGGAAACAAACTCAGGTCACCAGGTTCTTAGTGCGGTGCTATAACCACTGCTCCACATTAACAAAGTCACAGATGCCATACATGGCCTTAACATATTGTAGAGTCAAGTGCCGTTAACAAGTAGCATTTATGAAAGCCAGCACAGTACATGTGGGGGTGGGTGGCCAGCACCTTGCCCACGTGCACATAATTCCCATCAATACAGAATATTCTGCTGTCTTAGAAGAAATCGCATTTGCAGTAGAAGTCCTTATATCTTTAATACATTGGGGAAAACCCCCCGTTAACATGTGTGAAATAAACTCTGTTCACTTATCCTCGGTGCTTGTCGATAATGCACTTGACTTCATGCGCGACAGCTCTTAGCGCAAATAAATTATGGATAATAATTGGCAAAGTTTCCTTTAACCGGACATGAATTGCTAGCGGTTAACCATGCAGGGTCGTCTTCTTCTAGGTACCATATTCTACACGACGTTGGTGACAATGGTCTTCCACAAATCCCTGCTCTTTGAACTTCTAAGAATGTCCGTTGTTGATTTGTTCATCCATCTCGAGAGACTCCTGACATCAGTCAATCTCTGTCATCCACGATCTCACTTTCCTTCAATGTTTCCAGTTATTACCAGATTCTCAATTTCCTCTTTCCTCGTAATATTTACGATAAACTTCGACTGCCTCCTTCTAATGTCATTCAACACCTTCCTTCTACATCCCATTCGTGACAAAATGTCTTCATTGGAGGTGTGACTTGTCCAAGATACCTTCAAGATGCGTCTAAAGAACCACATTTTATTTGCTTCAATTCTCTTGTCTATACTTGGTGATATTGTACTAAATACTGATGCGTACGCGAAGACTGGTATAACGTAACAATCGAGAACTCTTAGTTTCATTCGCATAGAAATTTTATTACTTATCAGAATATTTTTAATTTTGAAAAACTTATCTTTGGCCCATCCCTAGCTTCCATTTTATTTCATGATCACATTTACCATCGGATGTTATCCAGCTTCCCAGATAGTTGAATTTATTGACCTGTCTTACATTTTCATTACCAATTTGCTTTTGCATACAGGTACACTTTCTTTGAAATTACCATGCATTCTGTTTGCCTAGAATTGATAGTTAAACCCTTCTTCTCACTTTTACTAACAACATTATCCAGCATTTCTTGCAGCTTCCCCTCTCAATCTAACAAGAAAACTACATCATCTGCATAATGCAGGTTATTTAGATTCAGTACACCAATTATCAACCCTGGCAAACCTTCAATTTCTCTCAAGATGTTCTCACTGTACAAGTTTTAAAAAATCTGGTGAAAATACAAAGGTTTGCCTCACACCTTTTTTTATTTGATTGAAATCACTGAGTTCATTTCCAATCCTTACTGCTGCGGTTTGATCCCAGTATCTTTTCCCGAGAATTCTCAAATCTTTACTATTAATGTGCAGTTCTTGGATAATTTTTATTAGCTCCTCGTGTTTTATACTGTCAAATGCTTTGTAATACTCAATGAAACACAACTAAAGAACTTTCTTAATTTCAATTACCCTTTCTGAAAGCATTGGGATGATAAAAATAGCATTTCTTGTACCTCGATTTTCAACAAAACCACATTGAATTTTTGCAAACTCGGGTTTAATTCTGCTTCTGGGTCTGAGCATCAGCACTGTTAATAGGATGTTGTTACATGGGTACAGTATGCAAAATACTGCACTTGTGCTGGCGTAGCGCTGCTTCCCCATTGCCTGAGATGATTGCGAAACAGTGTTTTGTAATGCTGGCTCCATAACGTTTGACCAGCGAAGCATGGGCGCACCACAGGGGGAGCGGAATGGGGCGGGCGTGGTGGCGGAGTCGCAGGCGCTTTCGGTATCGAGTTCCCCACCCAGAGGGCCCACGGCGTTAGAGGAAACCGCAGAGAGGTGGCTCGCCAACCCGCCAGACACTGCGTCCTATAGATTACTGCGATGGTATCGGCTGGTTATTTAATGAGCGTATTTTAGCTGCGGGAGAAAAGCGGAAAAGCCAAAGGAGACCCACGCAGCACGGGGGAGAACATGCACACTCCGCACGTAAGGGCACCAGGGGTGGGAATCTAACCGCCTTGAGCAGAACCTTTGGGTGAGTGGTCATCTCAGCACCGCCCTGCCACCTCCTCGGCTCTTCGTTTCGTCTCTCGACATTTGCTACCATTGGGGCCTCGTGCACCTCTACCCTCGCTTCCTCGCTTGCTCGAGGCATCCGCCACCTGCCCGTGTTCACTTCCGTTCCCTCGAGCGTCGTTCCCTCGAGCGTCGTTCCCTCGAGCGTCGTTCCCCCGATCCATATCCCCGCCGCGCCTCAGCGCGCCGTGACTTGCGCCGTCGCCGTGCGTTGCCCCTATCGACAGATCACGTTCGACCGCAGGAAGAAGGAGGAAGGCAAACGTGCCCGTGCCGACAAGCAGCAGGTTCTTGACATGCTCTTCTCGGCCTTTGAGAAGCACCAGTACTACAACATCAGAGACCTGGTGGACATTACCAAGCAGCCTGTCGTGAGTGCACTCAATCATAATAATAATAATAGGGCGAATGTCTTACTTTTAAAGAGCAGCGCCTTTCACCCAGAGGCCCCAGAGCACTGCACGGAAGTGGTGGGGGAAGAGGCAGCCACGCTGATAGCCAGCGCCAACCTCCCAGGCACTGCAGTCCTGTATATTATGAGCGTGTAAGCAAATTATTAAGCAGCGGTTGTTTAGTTGCGGGAGGAAAAGCATAATAATATACGGAGATGGAGTTGTCATTACGGATACCACGTCAGAGGCACAAACAACTGGGGAATATCGTTGGGTTCACAGACTGAGAGGGAGAGGCAGGAAGGACTGTACCCTGCGTAACCAGCAAAAATCCAGACTTTGAATGAACGACCTTGTTCCAGGTTTCCCAGGCCAGCTGCTGCCTTCCCCCCCAAAAAGAGGACGGTTCCAGGAAAACGGGGACATTGTGGTGACCCTAGACATAGCTCTCCAGATACCTGGCCGGAGGATATGTATTGTATTTACTTTGAGTGTCAGCAGGGGGCAGTGTAGCTATTGCCATTGATGCATTGCTACTCTGTACAATAATAATGATATTTGCATTTCTAAAGCGCTTTTCTCCCGAGGGTCACAAAGCGCTGCACAGAGTTGTAGAGAGAACGACATGTCAGCAACATCAGAATAGACCACTTGATGCGTTATTGCTTAGTGGTTTTTTCTCGCAAGTTCATTGTGTCACAAGAATCTCGTCTCTAGAGCTTGCAAACTCACTGGATACTTTCTACTCTAATAATACACATTTATCTTTCTAGTGTTAGAGATAGGAGCCAGTGTTAGAGATAAGAGCCAGTTAGACAAAGAAGCCAGTGTTCGAGGTAGGAGTCAGTGTTAGAGATCGCAGTGATATAACCCCTTTTGCGTGGGATACGAAAAGCGCGAATACCATCATCATCATCATTATCAATACTCGCTTAATCCTGTACGGAGATGTGTCTCTGGATGCATTAGCGCTTGCACTCACGTTTCATTAAGGAGCCCCTATCAGGGGTTGCACGACGGCAATACATGGCCTCGAGATTGCGATGCGAACCAGGGCAGAGCAATGACGACGGGACGTGGGTGGTGGTCGTCGCGAGACGCGGAGCGATGCTGAACGCTGCTCGCAGTGGTTCGTGATGCGGCGCCAGCAAGAGAGCAGTGCAACCGTGAATTCACGAAACAGCCAACGATAAATACGCAAGCGAATGTTAGGGCTTCACTGTATTGGGTCACTGTTATATACGCGTTGAAAAATCGGCTTCTATCAGCCTAACCATTACATTTTGGGGATAAATTATTGATTTTCACACAGACAATTAAATGCTCCCATCTTTAGCGCAACAATTAATTTTAATTGAGGAATAGACGGTACCATTGTGTGTTTAGTGGGCACCCACAGGTCTGTAATCAGTCATCAGACCAGATGGAGCAACACTGTGAAAGCTTGTAATGGAATACAGGAAACTGTCCTATACGTATTGGCCAGTACAGTGGGATGGTCTTGCCAACTTCACTACACCTTGGTCTTAAACAATTACTGGAAACCTTGCTGCCAAGTACACAGTTAAGGGACTGGAGTAACCAGTCTGAAAAGCCTGGCCTGCAGGTAAATAGACCGATACCTTTTTTAATGTGCCGAATCATGCATGACTACCTGTGCACAGGGCAGCCTGACGAGGCAGGTAGTAGGGCACGTTTGTTCCGCACCTGCTGCAGGGCAGGTGCGGAACAAAGCGAGCGAGCGAAGGCAGTGAGCAAATACTGTCTCTCTTAGATGGGTGTAGAGAACATACATGCCGGTTGCTGACAGCGTTTAGATCGAGAATTGTTCTCAAGAGCTGCTCTTTCAGCATAGCCTTGGCAAGCGTCCGTCCTCTCTGCTTCTCGATGTCGTTGCACTCCACGTGGATGCCTCCAACATAGAGTTCGAACCGTTGCGTAGCGGAGGTGAGGATCGCTCAATAGCGCCATCTCAAAAGTGCAGCTCTTGCGAGCAGTTCTTATACATCGGACCATGAAAGCCTACATCACAACATTGTGGCTGTCAATGACACGTGGGCTTGTGTAGGACACATTGTCGCTATAGGAAATAAAACTCGTACTGTAGCTGTTGCTGTTGAAATGGCTGGTGTCGAGGTTGACCTTGGTTGACCGGTTGCTTTCCAATGGTGGGGATGTTGAAGTAAAATCTTACGGCCGGATTTCCTTCCTTGCGCCAACCTCCTCTCGCCGGAGGGTCTGCGGATCTCCGTGTGGGTCTTTGTATCGCGTCGACTGTTAAAAAAAGTATATCCGGATGGAACCTACGGCTACAGTGGGATACAAGTGATTTGCATTTCAGTTTAATATTTGTTTTAACCAGTTGATAACGCACGACACTCGGATTGAGTCTCATTAGCAAGATTGACCCGGGGCATCAGTCTATGGAGGCGGCAATGATTGTCGCTATGTATAAGCCCAAGAGAGCAATCTGTTGCTGTGACACAGGCGCTAATCTGCTGTGCGCCTTTTGCAGACCTACCTCAAGGACATTCTACGCGAGATTGGGATCTACAACGTGAAGGGGACGCACAAGAACACGTGGGAACTGAAGCCCGAGTACAGACATTACCAGAGCGATGAGAAGAGTGACTGAACGTGGGGCCCCCATGGGTCGGAAGAGTGGGTACCTCCCAAGTAAAGTAACCGCTCTCTTCTCGCTCATTACCTCTACCTTGTTACAGAATGATTACGAGATGGATGCTGCAGTGAACAAGTTTTGTAAATCGCCGTCCCCTCCTTCCGCCTGCGATATATAAATGGGTAAACCACACAGGTCTTATGTTATGGGGTAAATTGTGGGAAGGCCCCACCGCCTCCAAGGTGTTTTCGCCAACTCAGAAACGTCAATCACATGTACCCTCTTCTCTCCAGAGCTTTAGCAGAGGCCCTTCCGAGACAGTAGTTGCAGGGCTGCGCCTTTCCCTTTCACTGTGGTAAGTTCATGTGTCGGGTGATAGCGTCCTTGTTCAATGTAATCGTTTGACGATGCAGCGATGACGGTGATGACGGCATTTATTTCTTTGGGATTTTATGCTGTCAGTGCAATCCCTTAATTATTTAACGTGTCGACTATACATGAAAACATTGTTTCTACTCATGTCTACATGTAGTGGCTGGCTGTGGCTCCATCGTTGACTACTGCTGTGGCCTGTGCCGAACATCTGAACAAACACCAGTAATGTTCTGTGCTCAGACCAATGGGCTGCTGACTCGTCGTATCAAGTTTAGCCGGCTTGCTGGTATCGCTGACAAAGCACAAACGGAGACTCAGCATACATTAGTTTTGCTTTTGATTCCCTCTGGCTCAAGCCTCGGAAATCGTTTGACAGGCGAGTGATCTGTACCCATTCGCATTTGCAGCTTGCGTGTGAGCGCACACTTTTAGATGCGGGAATATAATTATCGCCGAACACCCTGGAAAATGACGTGTTGCATCTCGAGGGGTTTTCTGGGTAAAAATAGTTTACTAAACAATTAACATTCCCCATCTTTAACTTGATGTGCGTAATGGAAAAAAAAAACTCTTCTCTTGGTTTTATAATTGTCACGGAAGATCACGTGTATGAGCAAATAAAGTGGAGTTGCACTGTTTCACATTTTAAAAATGTGCTTTATAATTGGAGTTTCTAAGTTTTTCAGCTGTCTAAAAGTACGTGACCAAACAGTTTTTTTCTAATGTTCACAATGCATTCTACTAATACTGAAACTACAATTATGAAAACAGTTTAAGATAGAGGGGGCGGGGGGGTTTAATAACCGTAGTGGTTCTCATTATCTGAAACCGCTTAATCCTATATAGGGTCACGGTGAGCCGGAGCCTATCCCGGAAACACAGGGCGTAAGGCAGGAATACACCCGACGACGGGACGCCGGTCCATCGCCGGGCATTGCGGGACAATTTTAGTCTGCGAGCCAATCAACCTATCCAGGAGCATGCTTTTGGACTGTGGGAGGAAACCGGAGTACCCGGCGAAAACCCACGCGGACACGGGGAGAGCATGCAAACTCCACACAGAAAGGCACCCGAGCCGAGACTCGAACCCGGGACCTTCTTGCTGTGAGGCGTCAGCGCTAACCACTGCGCCACCGCGCCGCCCGTAGTGGTTGTTTGGTGTAATTACTACACGCAACTTGACAGTCATACTGAAATTCTTACTGCGTCTCAAAATAGTGCCATATCCTCTGAAACCACGCTTTAAGTATTAAAATCATACACTATAAACACCTTCTTTCTTTACCAAATTGCTTTCTGAATTTTGTAAATTTAATCCAGCTGTGAAAACATTGCATAATTTGGCAAAAATCTAAAACGCACCCATATTTTAACTATGTTTGAAACAGCAGTGTCGTTAATTTTAACACGAGAATTTTGTTTTGATAAATCAAATGTTGGCTGTTTTCATTGGGTTTATAAAACGTATTTCAGTATTACTTTGTGTCTTTGAGGCATTAAATAATTGCCGCTGAAGTGTTTTGCGATTGGTTTCAGATGGTATTTGACTATACATAAGTCTCATGCTTGTGTGCGTAAGATTTTTAAATGTGTTCGCGGATAATTCCCTGAGTAAAAGTACGAAGATTATCAAGGTTATTGTTGATGCCAATAACATTCACCATCACGTCTGCCAAACTCTAGAGCTGTTGCAAAGTCAAAATCTCACCTTCCAGATCTATTTTTACAAAGTCTGCCACCATCTGTTCTTAGCTGTCGTTGTCACTGTTCTGAGTAGCCAATATAATGCCCGTGCAAATGAATTCATTATCACACGAATCCCACACCCATTTAAAACCTTTTTCTTCTGGTGACGTCCATAACAGGACGTGCCATGGCGCGTTCCACTTCAAAGGTTCAGGTTGTGGTGCCTGTGTGTGTGAAGGAGGTCAGGAGGGGTAAAGGTTACACTCATGTGGAGCAGTGGAGCGACAGCGCTATGCGAGAGCTCTGATGCGGCTCACCCTGCCAAGCAAGTTGGAACCGTCCCAGTGGTCTGGCACGCTGTCTCGCTGGCGCACAGCAGGGGGTTGGTACTCTGCCACAAAGGCGGCTGAATATTGGTCTTGTTCAGTGCTTTAAAGTAGCCCGTGGACCAGAACAGAATTTAATACCACTTAACACGACCGCAGATGTATTTGTATGGTTCACAAGCATATTTATGTCATCAAAGGTCATTTATTTCCAGGATTGTTGCGTACTGCACTATTGGCCACACAAATTGGAGCCGCAAAAATGATGCCCCATCAGGTGGTATCGACAAGAAAGGAATGTCTTGTCTGAGCTCGTCTAAACGAAAGTCGCTGGAGCAGCCGTACGTATCTCAGCGCACCGACATTCACTCACCACGGTGATCGCCACCTCGCTATAGTCGTCTTCGTACGTCACACCTGGCACGGAAGGCTCACTCACCCCGGGTGCCACAGAGCCTTGGGTTAATTTGACATTAAGGTTTGTAACGCCCGGTACAGTATTCGTTCAGTATTCAAGGTATTCGACGGTAGAACGAGTTGAGCACGAGGAGACTGCAGAGAGGTGTGGTGGGGTGGGTAAGGTATCCGCATGGTTTGCTGATGCCAACGTTTAGCCAGACACTGCATCCTGTGATGTTACCGAGCACAGCTCTCAACCCAAGTGCTGCACGTCTTGTGACCGAACATTTATTTTCTAGCGTTTCCGTTATGATTTTCGCCAACGGGATTGCGGGTTGGACAAACGTGTTTCGTAACTTGACGGTTGGCATGTGACCACGATGCCCTCCCTGAGAGTGGATTGCACATAAACGCAGTTACTGGCCAACACTTTGCTAGGACTACTCTGCGTGGTGAGTATTTGAATCGACACGCGTTTTTGTTCTTTATCGGCAATCCCTCTCGGGTCAAGGATGATTGCCTTCCATCAGTCTTCGAGTCTGAAGCTGGACAGTAATGTTTGCATTTCTAAAGCGCCATTCACTCGAGGGTCACAAAGCGCTGCACAACGATGTAGAGAGAACGGCATGTCAACAACAACGTCAAAATAGATCAACTGAGTAAATAATGACGAATTCAATGGACAATCAAGAAACAAAATAATTGTTAAAACAAAATGAGGAAGGATTAAGTATTCCTGAGCGGGTGCAGATCAACACCGTGCCATCATGCAAGCACACAGCAGTGAACAACATCAACAGCCATAGCCAGGGAATATCAAGGCCTTACGGAACAAGTGAGTCTTAAGACGGGATTTAAAGATGCCCAGTGACTCATCTGACAACATTGCCAATGGAAAGGCGTTCCTGAGTCTCGGAGCGGCGCACGAGAAGGCTGTCACCTATCGCACGGAGGTGCGATCTGGGAACATGCAGCAAACTCTTATTGGAAGATCGAAGTTGAGGAAGGCCCATGAAGTATGCATGTTAGAGCTGTGCCAGTGAGAGCCTTGTAGGTATGAAAGAGGATCTTGAATTCAATCCTGTATTTAACCGGTAGCCAGTGGAGAGATTCCAGGTCTGGGGATATGTGATCGCGGGAGTGCGGGTGAGGACTAGCAGCCGTATTCTGCATATGCTAGAGACAATTGATAAGGCAGGCAAAGATACCATCAAATCGTATGCTGCAATGCTCGATTTGTGAAAATATGAAAGTGGATGAGCTTTTCAGCGTTGGAGGGTGACAGGATGTTGCTCAGCCTTGCTATAATTTTGAGAATAAAAGACAACCTTCGATACCTTCTTGATTTGTGTCTTGAAGGTGAGCGAGGAATCTAGAATCACTCCGAAACTCCGGACTGCCTTAGCGGCTTCGATGGTCTTTTCAGGCATCAAATGGATGGGTTCAGCCTTGAACAGTTAGTGAGGTGTTCCAACAAGCAAAACTTTCGTTTTATTGCCGGTTGTATTCAAGACATTTCAATTGGGCCAGGCCTTCACAGTTGACAGGACAACATGCAAAGGCCAGATACATTGATGGATGGCTTTGCATGGATGTTGATATGGATGTCATCGGCATAGCAATGATAGCTTAGGTTGAGGCTGCGCAGAATGTGGCCAAATTGTTTCACGTAGATGCTGAAGAGAAATGGGCCAAGGACTAAACCATGAGGAACACCACACAAAACAGGATGGATCTCTGGGTCACATCCTGATATGACGAACTGCTTCTGGTCAGAGAGGTAGAAGCTCAGCCAGTGCAGGGCACGGAGACCCCCTGTGCCTTCCAGTTGCTCCAGTAAGGTAGGGTGGTCAACGGTATCAAATGCTGCGCTCAGGTCCAGGAGGACAAGAATACTTTACAAGCTTTCATCAGCAGCGACAAGTAGGTCATTAACTAGCTTGGCCAGAACAGTGTCAGATCTATGGCCGGATCTTAACTCGTATTGGAAGGGGTCGAGGAGGTCATTGTTGCGTACATGTTTCCGGAGTTACGTGGCTACTGCACGCTCAACGACCTTGGAATGGAATGGGTCGTTAACTCTCACTGGAGGCAATTTACTCAGCACGCCAATTAACCTAGGCAGCAACGTGTCTGGATGGTGGGAGGAAACCCGAGTCCCCGGAGAAAACCCACGCGGACACGGGAAGAGAACACGCAAACTTCACACAGGAAGGCACCCGAGCAGGTGATCGAACCCGGGCTCTTGCTCTGAGGCGATTGCATTAGTCACTGCGCCACTGCGCTGAATAATAATACGAACTAACAGAATAGCAATAAGACCAGAGTAACAGGAAAAAAAACGATTAAGACTGCTTTAAATACACTGAAATGGACTGGTAAAACTCGTATGTCTGGCGTTTTCCAACAATGGTGTTTTTCAAGAGTTGACGTCACCAGATCTTACAACTTTTCATGTCACTGCTAGATGAAGGGCTTTCCATAGCCCACGTGAGAAGGTCGATACATGACCATACTTCACCACGCTGGTGAGCTGCGATTGTTATCCGCATGCCACTCGTCATGCCTTCCCAAGACCATCGGTGTTGACATCACAAGACTTGGATTAACGTCGCAAATTGCAACTTGATTCTCGCATCCAGTTCCAGGCAGCAGCACCGTTTGAACCTCCGGCACACAGCTGTTGTGTCAATATTATTTATCGTTCCAGTGAGGTGGTGTGCACTGTACGCCCGTGTTACGTGTGGGATGAGGAGCCGGTGTTAACCATTTTAATCAGTTGTGAGTCACCCCTGGCCACCCTTTACCGCTTACTCAGGGATTTTCTTCTTAACTCATGACTATTGTGGCACATTGAGTTGCAATTGGAGGTACGCTACAGTGTAACGATGTCAACCTACACCCATCGAACAAAACTTCACCGACGACTCAAGTTCCGATCCCGCTTGTTGGGACTGCGCTGCCGTCACAATCTTAGAATCTCACCCGGATCTGGGAGAACGCTGGCGGACAGAGTTGGCACAGCTTGGCAGATCGGACCGAACGCCTTTCATTCGAGACCCAAACGTCACACCTGACCTTGATATTTCTCCTCCTTGAAGACATCAATGAACCGCATCGTAACAATCAACAGGCCGATGTGTATACCTCCTTAAATAATTGAGCGAGATAGTGACTGCAGAGAAAATTCAACATTGTTGTTGACTCGCCGTTCTCTCCGCAGCTCTGTGAAGCGCTTCGTGACCCTCGGGTGAAAAGCGCTGTATAAATGCAATTATTATTAACATTCAGAAGCAATTTACGAAAGCGTGTGAGAAGCTAAGACGCGTGCTGTAGACTTCTATCGCAGAGACAAATCTCGAACATTATCTCGTGGCACGGAGCCCCTTTAACACCGACCCTACCTTCATACGACATAATTTAAAAAGATGTTCTCTTGTAAATATAATGCCAATGTCGGGCTCTTAAGCAGACTGGCAGGGTTTTGCCCCAGGTGTCGCTTATTTTGCCCGTGGAAATTCTCTATCAAAGTCTTACTCGTGGGAGACATTGTCTCGCTCTTTCAGAGATGCACTTGTCTATCTCCCTATTGGCGATGTTTACACACCAAGCCAGGTACTTGTTTGAGGCTGAGTTGACTTAGGGGTGGCTCAGGACCGGTTCAGAAAAAAAAAACGTT
>JAZEWT010000025.1:8677603-8694794 GCA_036362905.1 Mordacia mordax
GAGGAGGAGGAGGGACATCGATGCCTCGCACAGCCGTTGTTCTTAACAACCGCAGCAGCGGCGGCGAGTGCGGCTCCGCCGTCATTGCTCGTTAACGAGCACCGCACACGCTTGTTTATTTTGCTGCTCTCTGCTCGTTAGTGTTCGCTGCCGCTGTTGTTGCTGCGGCGGCGTCGGTGGCGGCTGAATAACAATTGATCGGGGTCCTTGTTGCCGAGGCTTCTGGAACAAACAAGGCGAGCCGGCCGGAGCCCCGCGCAGCCGAGACGAGAGAGAGAGAGACCTTAGCCCGGGCCATAATGTCGCTCACGGCCGAAGACCTCAACAATGGTCAGCAGCAGTGTAGCAGCAAGAAGAAGAGCGGCTTCCAGATCACGAGCGTCACCACGGCGAGGGCGCACAGCAACAGCGCCGGGGACGACACCGAGGTGAGTTTCGATCTGGAGGACGATGTCTCGATGAAGACCGAGGAGCTGGGTGGCTCCTGTTCGGACATTTTCGACACTCCGGCGGCCTGTCACGAGATGATCTTCCTACCGGCGCCCGACGAGATGCAACAGAGGGTGCCCACCGAGCCTGGAGATCAAGGGACAGCCACCGTGGAGGCAAGTGATAGTGGTGGTGACTGTGGTGATGTTGAGAAGGTTGAGCTGGCCGCAATCTCGGTGGAGATCAGGCCAGAGGGTGCAGCCCCGCTCATGGACGTTGTTGTTGGAGGACACGTTGATCAGACGATCTCGCAGAGCAACCAGGCTTACAGCAACCATCAGGCGCAGCAGCAGCAGAATCAGCAGCAGTCTCAGTCTCACCTACAGCCGCACGCTCACGCAGCTCCGCACGGCTGCAATTCGCGGTTTCGCGTCGTCAAGCTCGTGGAGAAGGAGCCCTTCAAGAAAGGCCGCTGGAACTGCACCGAGTTCTACGAGAAAGACAAAGAGGTCGCTGCAGCAATGGCCGCTGCTAGCGCCGGCGATCTGAGTCAGAGCAGAGGCCCGCTCCACCACGACCCCTTCTCAGTCATTGCACGAGAGAACATAACCTTCTCCGGTTTTGGCCCGGTCCTCCCGCCCTTAGATAACCAAGCGTACGGACACCACCACCACCAGGATGCAGGCCCCGGGGCTTTCCAGGGAGGCGGCGAGAGCGTTCACCAGATGTCCAGAGACTCGCAGGCTGCATCCTGCGGACAGGCTCAGCCGGCTTTGGGCCCTGACATGGCACAGCAGGGTGTTCTGGGTTTCAATCAGGGATATTATGAAGCTGCCGCCCCAATGCCAGGCCAGTTGGCTGGCAACGCCTTGCCCCCGAGCAATGGTGGCAGTGGATTTTTTGAGCAGCAGCAGCAGTTGGGCTTGCCAGGTGCTCCTCCAGGTATAGGTTGGGCTCCGGATAATTTGCAGACTCTAGTTGGGTCAAACATGGGGAGCGATGGTTTGTTGCCGGCTGGCCAACAGCAGCAGCCGTTGCAAATTCCGCAGCAGGGTTATGGGATCTGCCTCCCGGATGAAGGGCCTGACAACCCTCAACAACAACAGATCATTGGCTTCCACGGCGGGCCATTAGACCAGCAGATGGAGCAGCAACACATGCCTTCCTTCAATGTTCAGATGCAGCCACCGCAGCTGCCGCTCCAGGTGCTTTTACCAAATGTGGCTGAAATGCAGATGAGGGCCAATTCTCCCCAACCGCCGGAGCTCTTGCAGCAGCAGCAACAACAGCAGCAACAGCAAGACCAGCAGCAGCAACAGCAGCAGGCCTGGCAGCAAAAAAATCTGCCCCAGCCTCAAACCATGGACAGCAATCCTCTGCAGCACTCGCTGGTGTCCGTGGTCCACAAGCCTGCGTCGCCGGTAGCGTTTGGAGTCCCCGTGGTCCCAAAGAGCCCTCCGAGCGCCGTCACTCAGCAGTTGAATTCCGTGCTGGCTCAGATGCACTCGTCGCAGGGACAGCAGCAGTTCATGGCTCAGAATCCTCACCTGCGCCCACTGGGGATGATGCCGCAACCGGGCCTGGATCTGCAGCAACTTCCACCGAGCTTCCAGCAGACGGTCCAGAAAGCGGGAGCATTGCAGTCTTTGCTCATGACCGTGAGGAGCCCGCCGCCGCCGCCGCCGCTGCTACTGCAGCAGCAGCAGCCCCAAATCCTTGCGCAGCCTCCAAATCTGGCGCAGACCGTGCCGGTTGCGCTGGGCTTCGATAACATCATGTCGAACGTTCAGGCGGGCCAGTACCCGACGGGCGCGTCTGCCGGCGTCGACCTCCCTTGCGTCACGTCTCCGCTGCCCATCGCCCTCGCGCAGACCTTCAACATCATCGGCTTCCCCGACGCTATGCCCGCAGACGCGCTGGCTCAGGTCGGTGGCAGCGCGGGTCAGTGTCTTCCCGGCGCGGCCGGCGGCCAATGCCAGTCAGAGGGCCATCAGCAGACGGGCATGATCTCCGCGGAGACGTCCTCAGCGGCGGCAGGAGCAGATGGTGCGGCGGCCGTGGCTCTTCCCTCGTCTGGCGTGGCCCAAGGTGTGGCGGTGGTGGCAGCTGAAGATGACGGGTGAGAGATAATTTATCGGCCGGTGGTTCCGTGCTGTGGCTTTTTTTTGGCAAATGTTAACCCCTTATTAATGTGTTTTATAGGTGTTCCGCATGTTGTGCATCGTGATGTTACTGTTATTTATTGTCATGTTGCTTGATTGCCCAGGAGAGGCCTAATGGGTTTTAAAACCACAGAATTGTCCTGTCAAGTTTTTTCGAGTCTGGGATGATGTTGCTGCGTGTAATTCAAATTGAGCCATTTGCAAGTACATTTTCAACATCAGAATGTGGTACTATAATCTCATCTCATCTCATTGTCAAAAACCGCTTAGTCTTGTACAGGGTCACGGTGAGTCGGAGCATATCCTGGCAGACACAGGGCGCAAGGCAGGGATATACCCGCGATGGTACGCCAGTGCATCACCGGGCGCTGCGGGCAATTTAGTCTGTAAGCCAATTAACCTATGCAGCGGCATGTATTTGGTTTGTGGGAGGAAACCGGAGTGCCCGGCAAAAACCCACGTGTACACGGGGAGAACATGCAAACTCCACACAGATAGGCACCCGAGCCGAGATTCGAACCCGGGACCTTCTTGCTGTGAGGCGACAGCACTACCCACTGGGCCGCCGTGCCGCCCTGGTACTATAAGATACATGAATAATATATTTGCACTTTTTCACCCGAGAGTCACAAAGCGCTCCACAGAATGATGGTGATAACTGTGGTTACTTTGTGATGTTGATGATGGTGCCTGTGTGATGGTGGTGCTGCTGTTACCATCACCACCACCACCACCACCACCACAACCACCAACAAGAACAACAACAACGAGACCATTTCGTCGCTGACCGCGAGCGCATCCTCGTCTGCGGGATGCGAGCGCAGCGTGGCAGGCGCTCCCGTGCAAGCGAGGGAGGCGCCTGTGTGTAAACACAGAATCGCGTTTAAAAATAATGAAATCGGGTCACAAGACATCGGGAGCACCCTGCACAGTCAGCGTTTTTCACCCAAAGTTTGCAAAGCGCCGTACGAGACGAGAATTGAAACGAAATATAAAGTGGAATTAATTATGGTGGCGCATTTTGCTATGTGAAAGTGACTTCTATGGTGTACAGTGGCGTTAATGTCGCGACGCCTAACCCTGGGTCCGATTAATAAGGTGCGCGCAATGGCACGGCGGGTGCGTGTCGGTGACCCCTGCTCAGATGAAGGCGCTGCTGCGTTTGGGAAGCGACACCTGCTGAGTAATTTGCACCCGGTGCGTGTGTTTACGAGCAGTGGACATTGGTCTTGTCCATGGGGGCACTGGCACGGTATCGGACCTACGATTCACCCATGCAAGTTTGGGTCAATCGTTATACGGGCACAGTACACACCTCAAATGAAGAAATGTTGTCACGAATGGGATGTAGAAAGAAGGCGTTGAATTACATGAGAAGGGAACAGCCGACGTTCCTGGGGCGTATTATAAGGAAAGAGGAAATTGAAAATCTGGTTATAACTAGAAAATTTGAAGGAAAGAGAGATCGTGGATGACGGAGATTGACTGATGTCAAGAGTCTCTCGAGATGGATAGATGGATGAACAAATGAACAACGGACATTCTTAGACGTTCAGAGAGCTGAGATTTGTGTAAGACCATTGTCACCAACGTCCTGTAGGATCTGGGCCCTAGAAGAAGTACATTAAGCGTATTCGCTTGATCCGTTTTTCTTAATGAGGAATCAATGCTCGCACAACATAGCGGAGTCATATGGACCAAAGCGACCCCACTCTTCCGCCCCCGTGCTCGGGTGTTTTGAGTAACGTGTGTGTGACTTACACCGTATGGGAAACACACAGCTTATAGCACTGTTGTTGACTACTCAATAATTCCGCAGTTCTCAACCAACCGCTGGGTCGCGACCCATCCGTGGGCTGCGAACGCCACCCAGTGGTCCGTGGAAACCAAACCCGAGAGGGCCAAGTGGGCCTCGAGGTGTAAACGGTAGAGAACCACTGCTCTATTTAACGGTGGTCTGCTTAATGCCCTATTAACCCGATGACCAAGTCAGTCAGACGAGCTATCTCTGAATCTGTCGTGAGGTCACACGCTATCTGACCAGCGTGCTGAAGTAAGGTCAAACCACCCCCATGATCGACATGGGAAAGCCTTCTTGCAAAGGGCTGTAAATGGCAATATTGATTTATGTTGATTTATTTTGGAATTTTAAGTCCGTGTGGGTTTACGCTGGCTTCTGCGCTTTCCTCCTACAGTCCTAAGACCTGCTACGGCTACTCGCTAGATTAATATATTTACCTCGCCATGGACTGATATGCCATCATGGGTATAGCCCTACCTTGCCCATGTGTCTGCTGGGATAGGCTGTGGCACACCACAACCCACTTAAGGCTAAACCTGGTGCTTACAATATGATTTACTGAGTGAACATATTTTAGTGTGGTTTTAAAATCATTCAACTCGCGACATTTGTGGAACTACCCAGGCATGGAAATTACAAGTGGTATCTGACTGCTCTTGGTTTTTGACCTGCCAACAAACGGGACTGAGCCATCGCGGTGGCTCGGATGAACCTCCCACGGACCAGTAGCTGAACAGGCATCAATGCCATGCATTCGCCTTAATGACTCATGATTGTAACTCTGGTCGTCATCACAACAGTGCGTTGTACCCGAAATGTGATTAAATAATTATTAAGATTCGGTTAGGTGGCGTGGTGCCCTCTGAACCCAGGGTCAGCCGAGTTCAATCCACAGCCGTGGCTGCCGTCGGTCCATTTCAAAACTGTGCTCGGGTCCTCGCACTCTCTGTAAACTAAAGCCTCACTGACCGGCGGTACAGACAGCAGCACTGCGTCAAGATTCACCGCAGGATGCCGCTTAATAAACCGTTAAAGTAAATGTTTCAAGCACGGAAAAACACAAAAACATGGCGAGGAAAATGCTAAATACAGTCGCGTCGATAAGGGAAAACTGTATCGCTACGATCGTCATATAAACATTAATATCGCCATAATCATTGTCACATGATAGCGGAGTAACCCTAGTAGCAGCCAGATGACCATTAGGCTATTAACAAAGAAGTGCCAGCGTGTTCTAAATGATTTATAAGGATCATAAGCGCCGACAAGGATAGAAAAACAAGCTTTCATATTGAGAAATCGTTTTTTTCAAGTCTAGTAACTCGAATATGTGTTAAATCTGCACCAGGGAATTTACACGGCTCAATTGGGCAAGTGTGAAGAGGGGTCGAGTGTGGGTGCATGGAGCAGCTTTCTCTGCTGTGCTTCCAATAAAGCTGAAGAGTGTAGGGTGACAGAAAAATAACTGCGTCGAGTGTGGCGAACATCTCGTAATATTTTCTAGAATTTATTGAAGTTGAGAATAGGGCTGCCCTTGTTCCATCGATGTGGTGTCGTGTAAACAAACGTGTGTTGTTCCAGTGCCATGGTCCCCAAGCAGTGGATCTCAGAGTCTGGAAGAGTTGATGTTAACGTTTTAAAATATAGAGAGACAGTGCGAAAAGCTGATGAGAGCCTCTGCTCTGGAGGAGTGCCCTCTTCTAGTGGAGGTCACTTCCACCAGCATTGGCATCACCGAGCAGTTGCGGGGCTGTACCTCTACCTGAAATACAGTACCACCATGGTGAGCCAGCCACAATTTCCGGCGTAGTTGTGAAAGCTGGACGACTGCAGCTGCTGCTTGCGGAGCCTCGGCTGTATTTAGGGAGATAGATGTTTATCATTACAGCAGAAAGTGCACAATGAGCTTGGAGGCTCTAGATGCAGGATTCCTGCAACACAGCAAGCGTCCAAACAGACCAACTCGGCAATGCATAAAACCAAACGGAATGCATTATATGCTCAAGAAGAGGTACAATTTTCTGATGTAGGTTTGTCATGGATCGATGTATGAGACTCACTCTGCATGGCTGCCCGGGATATCCGTGTCGAGTGTCCCTTCTGTCTCCTTCACAACGATTCGCCTCTCACGTCGGAGGCTTTATAAGCTAATAATTGCGGAGAGTTCTCAAGAGGTCCAATAATTTTTCTATTATTGAGGCTGTTGGGGAAGGACGTGCAGTCTGCGGTGAGTGGTGCTCTTCAGAAGAAATAATAACATTATTTAAGCACAGCGGCAGAGCACTCAGAATATCATCACAATCGTTGTCAAACTGTTGCATCTGCACCCTATTGATGTAAGTTTTCAGAGCTTGATGGGCGAGAATTGCGTTCAGGAGCTACTGTTCCAGGATTGCTGTGTTGAAGGCACCAAACAATGTGGGAGGCGAAACGTCATAGAGGAGGAACGCTCGACACGGCTATCCCAAAAGAGCAACTTTTGAGAGTAGTTAATACACATCATCACTCTAACCATCTTTGTAACTCGTGTCATCGTCAGCATTATTCCCATTTTAATCTCGCTATAATTGTTGACAATTAGAATATTTTACGTGAATTTTTTTTTTTTAAACGGATGCCAGCTGAATGAATCTCATCTCATGTCATTGTCAGAAACCACTTAATCCTGTAGAGGGTTGTGGTGAGCCGGAGTCTATCCTGGCAGACACAGGGCTCAAGGCAGGGATACACCGGGCACTGCGGGTAATTTAGTCTGCAAGCCAATAAACCTATGCAGCAGCATGTTTTTTTTGGACTGTGGGAGGAAACCGGAGTGCCCGGCGAAAACCCACGCGGACATGGGGAGAACATGCAAACTCCACACAGACAGCAGCACCCGAGCCCAGATTCGAACCCAGGACCTTCTTGCTGTGAGGCGACAGCGCTACCCGCTGGGCCACCGTGCCGCCCGCTGGATGAATCGTGCAGGTCAATTTGTCTTCTACTTCTGTAAAGAATACCAGCGACTACGGTGTACATTGTGTTATTTTGTGTAATTATAGTGCAAATGTGCCTGTGTATGGCGGTGTCTAAATGCAGCTGCCTCTGGCACAGAAACGGTGAAAAAAAATCCTTCAGCGTAATAATATAAACGAATAAACATCGTACGGCAAAGTCTCCTCATATTTCTGTCATGCAGTTGGCCACTTTTTAAAAATCCGACACTGGAATTCAAATAATCTAGGATTATTTTCGAGAAAACACATCAATACCGTAGGATTAACACTTAATTTTTTTGAGCGCTCTAGTATTTGTTGTAATAATTGGCCAATTTATTTTTAAAAATAAAATCAAGCTCATTATTAGCAGAAGTGGTAAATCCAAAATCCACTGCACGCTGCCCCCCCCACCCCTGCTACACCAGCACATGCATTGTTACGATGCCCTAATGTAACCGTGCACCAAGTGACGAGGCGATGTCATCACTCCATCTCCACCTTGGACCTCCTCTTGGGAATGTTCACTCTTGGGCGAATTCCCCTCCTCCTACAGAAGGATGTCTGTCCCATTCTCTGACTGACTGGGAGAAAACCAGAAAACAGGATGAAAAACTCATGCTAACAGAGGAGGTAGCACTCAGAACCCCACTCAGAATCAAGAACCTATAGTTTGTAGAGCCATGGAAGGTCGTGGCCACCTCTGTGTCGCACACCGACAGTGCCCAGTATTCCCGAGCAACCTCCTGTCATGCCTCACTGACCAATCTTCACCCACCTCGGGGGTATTGCTGAGTGACCTCTATATGTTTGTGTGCTCTCCCCATGTCCACGTGGGTTTATGCCAGGAACTCCGGTTTCCTCCCATAGTCCAAAGGCATGCTGTTGAGGTTATTATTCATTATTATTTAGCAGACACCTTTACCCATGGCGATTTGCATCATTATAGAGGTGTAGCGATGGAACCACAGAGCGGCGAGGGGAAGGTAGCCATGCAGTCAGCTGGCCACAACATTTGCCGGACACTGTGATGTATTATGATGTTATCGGCCAATTAATTAATGAGTACTTTTTTTTTATACTGTGGGAGGAAACCGGTGAATCCGGAGGAAAACCACACAGAACAGAGGGAGAACACACAAACTCCACACAGAAATGCGCCCCAGGTGGGAATCGAACCGCCTAGGGCAGGGCTTTCTTTCTGTGAGGCACTGATGTTACCACTGCGCCACCCTGTCACCAGGTTAATTGACCCGCTGACAAAATTGCCTCCCGGTGCCCTGAGATAAATTGGCGCCACATGATGGTAGCGACTTGCTTTGGGGAATCTAAGCAGGGCCAGTCGTGCAGTCTCTCAAAGAACCCAGGGACCCTTTGGAGGTTATGTAAGCTCTGTCTCGCTGCAGCTTGTGCACCGTCAGTATTCACAGTCGTGCGTGTGTCGCGTAGCTTCTTAGTCATTGCCCTGTGTCCAGGCATCCCTCGTGAACCGCGAGTGGCGCCAGAAACACTGCCGCTATTTGGCATCAAACGCTGTAACGCCCAGGTGCTCGGGTTAATTGTGCAAGCCAAAGGCAGTGTGATTTTTTACAGGCGTGTGAGAATTGCTCTGAAAAGCAATTCTCATGTATGAGGCCATCTGTCACTGCATGGGACATCTGCGATTGGCTGACATTGCAAACGTAGACTACTGTAAAACCGAATTCATGCACAAAAAGTGTTGCGGTTAAGTGGCCAGGTTAGAGTCTTCGACAAGTAAATGCCTGCTTGTCCTTGGAATGTGCTTGGCACCTTACGAATAGCGTGTAACGATTATATAATGAGCCGTCTTGATGAAGTTATTGATAACGGCATCACCTGCGATTACGATCGAGCTGCGCTTGAGTTAAAACGAGGAACAGTGACAGTAAATAGACGTGGACTCATGGTTTGGAACTCAGGTTTGGAGCACACGTGGAGGTAGATTAGTTGTACACCCACACCTCTCGGAGAGTGAAACTGGGAATCATTCGTGATATAACTTATGCTCGCAGTTATCCGCGAGGGATCCATTCCAGAAACCTTTGAAGATTGCACATTTCGCGAATAGCGCCACGACACTCATATAAGTACCCATTGGCCCTAAATACTGCACAAAAAACCATGAATGTACACTGACTGCATAACGTAGGGAAGCTTAAATCACAGGCGATGAGAACACACGATGATACAGATGCGTTTATACGCGACGGTAGAGTCTTCAGCTCTCAGAAGACTCTACCCCTCACTCACTTTTGGAAGAGTATTGCGATGTAACTGAGACTGCAGTGACGAATGTTGTTGGGCCACCCTAGATCCCAATCATAACCAACATTTCTGCCTCGTGTCAATTGAAAAACAATGTAATGTGCTCTTGAAGGGTTACATAAGCTCGTTCCGTTCAAGCCAAGAGCTTCAGTGTATTCCCATCGCACTGTTACACTTCTCTCTATCTTATTAATATGTTGGAACTATTGGTCATTTTTGTGCCGTGTAAATTTGTGTGTTACTGTTTACTTTATGAACATGGTTAGGGTATTATCTTTGCACAAAGTGGTGGTGTGTTCGTTTATTTACCGTCATTGCATACGTTGTTACGTTAGTCAGTTCGTACGTTTGTTGTATCACAGGAAGTACATGGCAGAGCTTGCACGCTCACTCGGTACTTTATACTGTAATGATAAATATCTAATGTTAGAGAGAGGAGCCAGCGTTAGAAGATGATGGGAGCCAGCGTTAGAAGATGATAGGAGCCAGCGTTAGAGATAGGAGCCAGCGTTAGAGACAGGAGCCAGTGTTATAGAGAGGAGCCAATGTTAGAGACAGGAGCCAGTGTTAGAGATAGGAGCTAGCATTAAAGTTATGAACCAGTATTAGAGACAGGAGCCAGTGTTAGAGACAGCAGGAGCCAGCGTTAGAGATAGGAACCGGTGTTGTATTGTAGGGCGAGCGCATGCAAAGCGTACACGCTCACCGGGTACTTTGTGCTGTAATAATAAACATCTATCTCAGGTGCTGCAGACTAGAGTCCACGGGTAATGACATTGCCCCATTATCAGCACCACGAGGAGCCCTCGGGGAGGTCTCCAACGCTATGCTCATGGCGTAACATGCGCTGGTGCCCCGGAGCAATGTCGTGAGTGCATAGATTGGTCTTTCTGGATAGCTGTGGCGAGCGTTCCCCCTCTCTCCTTTGCGACGTTTTGCCTCCCACGCTGGAGACATCACCGGGTTTCTGCCCCCATCAGGCTTGTGCTCCCATCAGGCTTGTGCTCCCATCAGGCTTGTGCTCCCATCAGGCTTGTGCTCCCATCAGGCTTGTGCTCCCATCAGGTTTGTGCTCCCATCAGGCTTGTGCTCCCATCAGGCTTGTGCTCCCATCAGGCTTGTGCTCGCATCAGGCTTGTGCTCCTATTAGGCTTGTGTTCCCATCAGGCTTGTGTTCCCATCAGGCTTGTGCTCGCATCAGGCTTGTGCTCCCATCAGGCTTGTGTTCCCATCAGGCTTGTGCTCGCATCAGGCTTGTGCTCCCATCAGGCTTGTGCTCCCATCAGGCTTGTGCTCCCATCAGGCTTGTGCTCGCATTAGGCTTGTGTTCCCATCAGGCTTGTGTTCCCATCAGGCTTGTGTTCCCATCAGGCTTGTGTTCCCATGAGGCTTGTGCTCGCATCAGGCTTGTGCTCGCATCAGGCTTGTGCTCCCATCAGGTTTGTGCTCCCATCAGGTTTGTGTTCCCATCAGGCTTCTTAATGTAACGAGCCATTAATCATTACGACATTTGGTGAAGTCACTCCCATGACTGACATGGACAAAAAAGGTGAAAATTATTAGAATTTGTATTGCCATTAATATCGTGAAATGTACTTAAATGAGCAAAGTGTACTGCATTTTAACATTTGTGGATGCATTAATATTTAATATGAAAGGCAGCGTGTTAATGTTGCGCGTTATTTATTAACCAGTGGATAAATGTTCCTTGAATGTTTATGGAAGAGTTTGTAATTGGCGTGAGTGATGTTTGCATCTGTGACCGCTCACGGCCACCAACACCAGTGCTGTTTTTCTGCCAAACCTGAGCCCCCCCCCCAAAGTCGACTCAAACTCAAATGAGTACCGGTTGCGGTGCAGTCAACATAATCAACATAACGTCTCGAGAGGCAGTGGTGGCCAGGCGTGGTGTTGGCCACCCATTCCCTTGCGTGCCATGCTGGCTTTCATCTTCAAATCTCGTCTCAAGACTCACTTGTTCCGTAAGGATTTCAAGCCCTCTGTCTGAGACTGTTGATGCGTCTCAATGTTGTCGTGCTGGGATGATGGCTTTCTGCCGACCTGCGCCTGCTCGATAACATTGATTCCTTCCTTGTTTGGTGAAGAATTTTTTTTTCCACTTACTTTATGTCCTATAGATTGTTGCTGCTGTTTGACTTTCAGTTGAACTGTCCTGATGTTGTTGTTGACATGCCGTTCTCTCCACAGTCTGTTAAGGCTTTGGAGTTTCCACCTGTTATGGTTTTCCGAGGATCGATATCTTGTTGAGGAGGCAGCTGCTGTCCTGGAAAATCTTTTTGTCTCTCTGGCACGTCAAACTGTCCCAGTTCCTGTCGGTTGCATAATAATTACAATAACTCACGCAAAACAGTGTGTGGTTGTTGCAGGTTTTAAAACGGCCAGTTTCCAGGCTGGGCAGTTACCTCCCATTGGTGGGGGTATTGGAGTAGAATATTTCGGCTGGATGCCCATCTTGATGCCAGCCTCCTTCAGTTGAAGGATTTTAGTATCACCGTTTGTCAGGAGTTTCTCAAAGGAATCCTCTGTCCAGAATTTACAAGCTCGCTGGGAACTTTCTGCTATAATAGTAAGCATCCATCTATCGATCAGATCTCTTTACAAAGGGAGACTCTAGCAAGAGTGCTAGGCTCCAGGTGACATAGCTTTAGGGTCCATTGGCAATGCACAATGCATTTACATGTCGCATTATCTAGTGACGGTGCTATGCTGGCAGTGGTGCACAATCACACTTTACAAAACAAACATTCAACACGTTTATCAGTAGTCACGTTCTGAATGGAAAATCCTATAATCGGTGGCGTTTCAGGTTAAGGCAGTTCTTCACAACAAAGAGCGATCTACAGTATGTCTGTCCTTTGTGATATTAAGAGGTAGTCATCGTCCTGTGATAATTTATGCCAGTTTTCCGTGTCTGTAAATGTAACGGGCAGGGTAAATCTATGGGTACTTTTTGGTAAAAACCTGTTCTACTTATTACAGGCAGGGTAAAGTTAAAATGTAAGAGTTCGCGACCAATATTACGATTCATAATTGAACGTTTTGGTCAGAAATGTTCTCTCAAGAGCCGTTCATTTTGTATGGTTATGTCTGGAATTCCCCCTTTCTCCTTAGCGACATTTCACCTCCCTTATTGGAGACATCGTCGGGCTATTGTTGATTAAAAATTCATAACGCGTGCCACAGTGTTCGTTTAATGTTGATTTTTGTTAGAAGAGAGATCGACTGAGAGGTGTGAGGAAAACGCAGGGAGTTGCTTGCCACGTGGTTAGCCAGTGCCAACATTTTCCCGACGCTGTGTCCTCATCTCATCTCATTGTCAGAAACCGCTTCGTCCTGTACAGGGTCGCGGTGAGCCGGAGCCTATGCCGGCAGACACGGGGCGCAAGGCAGGGATATATACACGATGGCACGCAAGTCCATCACTGGGCACTGCGGGCAATTTAGTCTGCAAGCCAATTAACCTATGCAGCAGCGTGTTTTTTGGACTGTGGGAGGAAACCGGAGTGTCCGGCAAAAACCCACGCGGACACGGGGAGAGAACTCGCAAACTCCACACAGAAAGGCACCCGAGCTGAGATTCGAACCCGGGACTTCTTGCTGTGAGGCTGTGTCCTATATATTGCAATACAAATCTTAGCATTTTTAAAGCGCCTTTCTTGTTATTGGCTAATTAATGAGTGTTTTGTAGTTGTGGGAGGAATACGTAGAATTTGGAGGAAACCCATGCAGAACAGGAGGAGAACACACAAACTGCACACAGAAAGGTGCCCGAGACCGGAATCAAATTTGTGAGGCGCAGGTATTACTGTTGCACCATCCTGCCGCCCTCTGCCAATCCACTGTTGGATGAATGCCTCGCCAGGCGGTATTAGTCTGGATGCGTTTCATTGACATTTACCATACTTCGCCCATCACTTGCACATGCAAACATACACGAGATACTGGATTATTTGCCAGCAGAGCCTCTCCCCGTGTTTGCCATTGGGACTATGAATAGCGCTGCTCTGTGCCTGCCCGCTTCTATTTGTCCCTAATAGTATGGAATGCCCCCATTGTGCCTTATTTTCTCACGGTCTTCTCACACGTAGCTCGGTTAATCCACTGAGAAATTCATTTAAACCTCTCAAGGGTTCGAGATTATTTGCTTGCAAATTGAAAACAGCTCATCTCAACGGTGATTGAACGATGTTTGTGTGTAAATAAGCAGGGTTGGTCAAGGTGCGGCCCTGCATTTGCTCCCTCACCCTACCGATGGTGCCAGGCCCTCTGAACGCCAACCTGCCAGAGTAGGGGGCGGCACGGTGGTGCAGCGGCAGCGCTGCCGCCTCACAGCCAGAAGGTTTCAGGTTCGATTCGCGTTCCGAGTTTTCGTGTTGTCTCCGTGTTCGCGTGGGTTTTCGCCGGGTGCTCCGGTTTTCTCCCGCAGTCCAAAAAACACCCGGCTTAAATGGCCTACTGGCAAAATTTTCCCCTGGGTATCTTGCGATGGACCGGTGTGCCATCCTGGATATAGCCCTGCCTTGCATCCTGTGTTTGCCGGGATAGACTCCGCCCCCCTTCCCCCCCCCCCCATGGCCCTGTTCATGGTCAAGTGGGTACTGGTATTTATAATAATAATAGAATTTGTAATGCTCTGCACAAATGTAATGCTTAGTCATGGATGAAATACAGATTCAGAGGTGCAAGGAGACTGTGGGGGGCGGTTGGGGGTCGTTCAGGCAGTCAGCCAGTGCCAACCTGCCAGACACTGTTTCCTATATATGATGATGTTATCTGCGAATTCGTTCACAAGCATTTTTTTTTAGTTGTGGGAGGATACTGGAGAAGCCGGAGGAGCCCCACGCAGAACAGGGGGAGAGAACACACAAACTCCATACAGGCACCCGCGGTGCAGATGGAACCTCCTCGGGCAGGACTTTCTGTGAGACTGCAGGCGTGACGACTGCGCTGCCGCCCGAATTAACGACCGAACGCAGCTTAGTGGAGGCCTTTTCACCAGCACTGGTGCGAGCACGACCAGACATTGCAGTGCTGTGCCTTGACCTCGAGGCCATGCCTGCGTTGTAAATATTGACAGAACAACAGCGAGCTACATTTTAAAAAATTGTACCTAATCGTTGGTTTAACAGCCATGGGGGCTAAGGTACGAACATTTTATTGCTGCGCACAGATGCCGTTCATTGGGCAGAGAGGGCCCCTCACTCTGCCTCGGAGCGGGAGATGTGAATCGAATCCTTCACGAGGACGTTCGAACATTCGTCACAGACCTTGGGGCAGGGCCGCACTTTCGTTGGCACAAGACATTGGTTGCGCCAGGAGTGCCCCATGCCGTGACTTTGCGCTCGCGTTGCCACCTGTGTGGGTGTTTTGCGGGACCCTCCTCCTTCTCCTACTAACGTGGCTGCCACCTCTGGGAGCGCTGCCAAGACTTTTCGCGGCATTTGAAAGTTCCCGTTTTTTTGTGACTTCTGACATCAAACACCGCTCGGGATGATGATGATGTCAATCGTTCTACCCTCCTGCAGTATCGTGAGATATGTTGCTTCGGAGTTGCTCTTTTTTTACAGCCGTGTCGGGTGTTCTTCCTCTCGTCTTTGCGATGTTTTCCCTCCCATGTTGGGGGCATCATCAGGCTATGGAGGCATCAACAGGCCTACGTCGCTTTGTGACCCTCGGGTGAAAAGCGCTCTACAAACGCAATTATTATTGTTAGTTAAACTGATGGACTCAAGGGGCCGGTCTATATCAGGCCAATCAGCCTGATGGGGTTTCCACCGTGGCGAGGCGAAACCTCGTGGAGAAGAGGACGGACGCTTGACACGGTTCTCCCGAAAGAGCGCCTCTTGAGAGCAATTCTCATCACATGACTTGTGAAAATCTGAATCCGTGCATCCATCGTCTCAGCTCGCGAATTTTACCAAACCGGTTTACCGAGGAACGCGAACCCTTCTCTCAAAAGGTGGCCCCATATCGACATTCATTTGTTGTAAATACTGTACTGCATAGCTTGTGACCCCCTCTCTAAAGACCTGAGATTTGTTTCATACCAGTGTGGTGTGATGTAACATAGGCAATATAAGAATGGCATTGACTCTTCATCTGAAATAGCTAAGCAAGGGTTATTTATAACAGGCACGAATGAGTAATGGAAAATAAACATATTTGGGGTCAATTAAGTGCAGGCGCTTGACATCTGGAACACCTTGTGCTGCAATCAGAACGAACCTTCGACTCTGCAGTGTCGACAGCAACAGTTGTGGCAACTGGTATTAGGGGGAATCACATTCCACTTGTGTTGGCGGTCAACAAACGTGGCTGTGATGTCCCCCAATCTCGGCTCCGCTGCTGTTGCTTCAACAGCAACTTCAGCGACTCACGGGGAATGTCGCCAAGGTCGACGAGGAACGTTCGGCACGGCTGTCCCGAAAGAGCAGCTCTTGAGAGCCATTCTCAGTGTATGGGGACATCAGCATAGGGGACTCGAGCTTGAATTGTGCTTATATTTATTGAAGTGTGTCGCTTGTGGTAATTGGTTTGAATCCTTATGATTACGTTTCACGGGGCAGCTTAAATGACAGTGTTTACAGAGAGACTGCACATAGAGTTTAACGGCTAAACAAGGCAGAAACCAGAGCTGTCTTGGAAAGAATTACTGAAGAAACACCAGCTTTAGTTACGTTTCTACATGGTATTGGATGCACAAAGATGACATTGAAACATGCGTTTACGTGAATAAAATCTTCCATGTTTCCTTGGTGTTGTGATGTCAGAGCCAATGCTATAGGGAAAACATTTCTGCAAACATAGGCGATTGAAACTGGAGCCCCTTTTTTGATGACCCTGTCGTTTCAGAGGCGATTCAGCGGCCGCCTGGTAATCCCAGCTGTGGGCTGTTCAGAACGTGTCGGGCCAAAGTACGCACTTCAGATCCCAAGGATACCCCTGTAGACGATGAGCGAGCCCATCACGAATGGGAGCAAGCGCAGAGTCAGGACCAGAGAGAGCCATCGACGAGCCACGGGAGCCACGACTCCCATCCCTTGCGCGGTGGGGGGTGCGGTGGCGTGGCCGCGAGTTGCGCTGTCGCTTCACAGCAAGGTCCCCCCGGGTTCGATCCCCGGCTCGGGTCGCGTGGATCGTCCGCAGGGTACGCGGGTTTCCTCCCACTGTGAAAAGCCGTTCTGCCTCGATTAATTGTCCTGACTAAATTACCCGCGGTGGTCTGAGTTGCTCTAACCTGCTTACTTCCCCACGCTGGACAACCGTTACAGAGCGCTGCATAGCTCAGTGGTTCCTTCCAACTTAAAATAAAAACTTGAGCAGCTGATGTCATGTGATGAGCACATTGCATGTGCATCCACAGTGCTCTGAGCCTTGTGTCTGCAGCCAACACACGAGACGCGGCAATACGCGGAGGTGCCGCTCGTCTTAACCAACAGGAGGACGCGTCTCCCATCATTCTTGCTGACCACCACATTGCGTGTGCAGGGTGGTCCAGATGTCTTGTGACCCCCCCC
>JAZEWT010000025.1:8714551-8730032 GCA_036362905.1 Mordacia mordax
TCCTCCTTCACCCCCTCCTCCTCGTCCCCCTCCTGCTACCAGAAGACACTGTTGAAACCACCAAGCGCATCCGAACGAGAGACCCATACACGCCGCGGCTCCTTTAGGAACGGAACATTTCAAGACAAGCGCGAGTAGTGGAATCGTGGCCATGCACCCGACCCACGGACCTCATATCGTAAACCCATACAGACATCGAGGTACATATAGACCCGGGCAGATACCCTGGGGACACACAACGATCTGCATCGGAGGAGGAATTGAAGCGACCGGGTCGTGGCTCGCAGGGTTCAACATTGACATCCATCTCCCCAAGCACTTTGCGCTGTCATCGTGCGCAAATAGAAGAGCTCTGTGTCAATGCTCATCATCATGATGATTATCAGTCCCTGCGTAGCCCTGCTTTTCAGAGTACGGCTCACGGCGCAGGAGCAGGGCAGAGAACGTCAAGGCCTGGGTCACCTTGCTGGATCAGATTTAAAAGCGTTATGATTCACTGCGACCAAATCTGTAGCCAAAACTCCCTGTTGGGTCGTGAGCACGAACATTTAATTTAAATTGGCGCCGCATTCTGAGAAATCCCCCGCCTTGCGCCCTTTGTCGGCCGGGATAGGCTCCGGTCTACCCGCGACCCTATACAGGATTAAGCGGGTATTGATAATGAATGAATGAATGAATCACAAAGAGAAAAAGGTTTGAAAACCGCTGCTGTACAGGATTGGCGTTGCCAGTCCAATCGCTGGCTACCGGGAGCGATTTAGTCAGCAGACCAATGAACCTGGGCAGCAGCTGCATTAGCGGCAGTGTGTCTTTCGGCTGTGGGAGGAAACCAGAGTACCCATAGAACACCTACGCGGAGACAGGGAGAAAGAACGTGTAAACTGCACACAGAAAGCGTACCCTAGCCAGCAGTCAAACCCAGCAGATTTTTGCTGAGGTTGCAGCGCTACTCACCGCCCCTCTGTGCTGCCCTCTCTAACCAGACTCAACGCCTGCACAGACCCCCAGTCCTGTAGCGGTCCCGGTTTATTATTACTCGATGTTCATTGCTGGACATTTGTTCATCGCTACAGCGGAACTGCCCAGTTCGCCTGCAACATCTCGGTGCGGGTTCCTGTGATACCGCGCTCGATCTGGGCAAGGCAACGACTTCGACGTGGATGTGACCATTAGTGTCCGCTAGGTGGCGCTGCTCTACCTGTAGAGACCGGCGGTGTCAGAGTTCCTCGATGTCGCTGGGAGGACTGGGATACTGAACATCTTCACCAACAACACTGTGGTCTTAGAAATATATATATTTAGCCGGCGACGTTTGGGGCGAGGCCCTTCTTTACGTCGCAATGTGCTATGAATAACAGCCATTGCATGCAACGTCGTATATACAATTCGTTTACTGTCCCTCGATACTGCAGAGACGGACTTTTAAAAATTGCAAGCGCATTATTTAGTTGCGCTGTTGCGTTGGCAGTCGTGACCGATTAATGACAACACACGGACCACATTCGTCAATAACACGCACGCGCACTGAGGCGTTGCGATGTGGAACCCAGCCTTGTCCAGATGAAACACATTGGGAGCTTTTCTGGGATAAGATAGGCTTAGTTGGACCTTTTTTCTCTGGATTCTGGACATATTACATACGGGTTGCCTGTTTACTCAGGAAAGGCACACTGACGTTGAAGACTCAGTAATGTTCTGCACTGGCATGTTTGACCAACAGGAATTATATTGAGTTTTTTGTTTGTTATAGCTGTGGGAAGAAAACCCTAGAGCCTGGAAGAAACCCACGCAGAATAGGACACTCCACAAAGAGGTTTCTGCATCAAGAGTCGAACCCAGGTGTTCTCGCTGTGAGGCACTTGTCTCGCAATCGCATCCGCTCGATGTCCAGTTATGCCAAACAACACAGCCCGACATCCTTATCGGAACGCTCACCCAGTAAATACACAACATCGGGCCAAAGGTGGCATTTCGTGGGAATGGTTGAGCCAGCGTTGGATTCACACTGGCCCAGGGCTCCGCCGTTAGCGAGAAGAGCCAGAGATGCCTTCACGCTCATCCTCACCATGTAGAGCATGTTGTCAATCCAGCGTGTTGCCTCCCTGGGCCTCAAGCTGCCGATCCACGGCTCCTGATATAGGGGCTGTGTGAAGGTGCTCCCGATGTTTGCCACTGCCTCGTTGAGCATGGAGAAGGGGACGCACACCACCTGCCAGGGTGGATCACAAACACTGGGTTACTGCACTTGTCAGATGTTTATTGTTATTACTACGGAAGATTATCCCGTGAGCTTGCAAGCTCTAGATGCGGGATTCCTACAACACAACGCCAGCACCTATCTCTAATACTGGCTCTTATCTCTAACACTAGATATATGTCTATTATTACATTAGAAAGGATCCAGTGAGCTTATTAGCCAGTGAGCTTGCAAGCTCTATATTCGGGATTCCTGCCAAGCTACAAACTCCAGGTCTGCAGGGAGTCTGTACAGTGGTGACATCTGCACCCCCTCGCAGGAGGAAGGTTCTGCCCGAGACAGACTCTCGCCCGAGGCGCCTCTCTGTATGAAGTTTGTGTGTTCTCTCCGCCTGTTCTGCGTGGGTTTTCCTCCAGGTTCTCCGGTTTCCTCCCACATCTAAGACACACTCATTAAGTAATTGACCAGTGATATTATAATACAAATGACGGTGAGCTCACCAAGCCAACGGTGATAAAGCAGAGCTGGATAATATCGGTGTAAGACACCGAGTAAAGTCCTCCCAGCAGCGTGTAGAAAATGGCAATGAGGGCCGACAGCACGACGGCAAAGGTCCTGTTCATGTCCAGAATGACACTGATCGTTGAGCCTGAGGCCATGCAAACGGAGCACGTGTGATCATTAGAGAACATCGGTCCGTGTGTACAATGCGCGCACCTGGAGACACGTTGTGTATTTTAAGTTTGAGGACTGTTTTTCACGATGGCGTCGAATCCTTTTTTTTGGACGATTTGTGAAATGTCTTGGTGCTAAGAATGAGTGACATCGTGTGGGTGACAAATGGTGCCACCTTTGGTAGGAAAAGCGCAGAAGAAATGCGAGTGTACTTTTGCTTTTCAGATAAATCTGACGTGCCTTCTTCACATCACCTGAATATATGTTTGGCCTGATTCCCAAATATTTCAAGTTCATCCAAATTATATATTTTTGCAGATTCTGGATTTCACTTCCATTGAGATCACATTGCAATCAAGGGAATCGTTTGTTGTTTTTGCAGATAAGCCAAACATTAGTATCTACCCCGGTCTTCCAATTGTTTCCCTATTCATCTGAAAATCACGAACACTTCCCAGCTACACCTTTTGGTCTGTGCCTGATAACGGAACAAAACACCTCTCTTTTGCTGGGTGTCACCAGAACACAGCCCTGAACTGTGTGAGGTTCCCTTCCCCTGCCAACACACGCATCTCCGAGCCCTCTTCCTATATATTAGCCACCCCCTTCACTCTTAGTTTCTTTTAAAACGAGTTCAGCCACATCCGTAAAATCCCAACGGTGAACGTTTGTAAATAGTCCATGTTTATTGAAGCTGGAAGCAACCGTTAAGCTCCGTTGCTCTTTTTAACATTTGTCCCACGGAAAGGGGTAAGCAAATGGTGCAAGACAGGGCAACACTCACGATGAGATGCCAGTGCATGGCAGGGCAATTTACTCAGTCGGCCGATTTAACTGGCCGATAGCTGCTGGGGCCGCGCGTCACCTGTAACGCCAGGCCATGCACGGGCCCTCCACGTGAGTGAAAACGAGTGGCAGGGACCGCGTACCGAGCGCCGTGAGCGTGGCCGCTGCCCAGAAGAGATCGCCGAAGACGGCCGGGAAGAAGAAGATCGCTCCCAGCCACTTGCCGTACTTGAGCTGAAAGGGGTCGATCATCGTGACGTAGTTGCGTGAGCGCATGGGCCTTGCAAAGAATATGGCGGCTGTGTGCGTGCATCACAGGGATAGAAAATGATAAGCGCACAGAGGCACCATCGTTCATTTATCCCTCCTCCCTGTGTCTCTCTCACTCATGTTGTCTCATTTGTTTCCCACGGTCTCTGCTCATTAATCACGAGACGTCGACATCGTGAGCTTAAGCGGAAACCAATTTGAAAATAAAGTGATTTCTTGCTCACGTGAATATTGAGGTGGCTCGCATCTTTAGATTATAATCCCGAGACAGTGGTGGAAATTCCTCATTCATATGGCAGCGGGGAGTCGATCTACAAGACAGCCAATATTGAGTTTCCCACAAAGCGACAGGCTGAGTGACCCCCCCCCCGACCAGAAACTGAGCTGAAATGGTAACAGCCTGACTGGTAACATCCTGACTGGTAACATCCTGAATGATAACACCATGAATGGTAACACCCTGAATGGTAACACCCGGATTACCAGGCGTTTACTCGACCACTCAGCTGCCCGACAAGGCGCGCGTAGAGATTTCTCACCACTGAGTTTCCCTTCCATAGAGAGATTGCGTCCCCAGTTGTGGCGAATCTGTGTAATCGCTCGTCCGTGAGATAAGACAATGCGGACGTTGATTGCTTTCCGAAGCTCTTCTGTCGGGAGAGCCGTGTCGAGCGCTCCCCCTCTCTCCTGCGTTCCCCCCTCTCTTCTTTGCGAAGGCGAGCGAGGGGCACTCGACACGGCTATCCTGACAGATTAGCTTTGCTAAGCAATCATAATGCACCGGAAAGTAAAATTCGACGTATGTTGTCATTAAATTAGTTTTTTTTTTGTCTGTAGGCAATAATAAAGATTTTGTATCGTGATTCGGGGAGATGATTGCAGTTAAAGTAATAGCTTTCAGTGACTGATGATAGTGTAATTAGCAGCGGCCACATCTCATGGGGGCATCACCGTGAGTGCGGAACTGAGCCAAGTTCATGTTCATTGCCAAGAGGCGGAGCCTCGAAAAATTCAACGCAGTTTCCAGCGGCCAACGCGCGGCTCCTGCGTGGCTGCGCCCCAGGCGGCCTGGCCTGCAGAGGTAGGGTGGTGCAGCGGTACCGTTGTGCAGCGGTAGGGTGGTGCAGCGGTACGGTTGTGCAGCGGTAGGGTGGTGCAGCGGTAGAGTTGTGCAGCGGTACCGTTGTGCAGCGGTAGGGTGGTGCAGCGGTACGGTGGTGCAGCGGTAGGGTGGTGCAGCGGTACAGTGGTGCAGCGGTAGGGTGGTGCAGCGTTACGGTGGTGCAGCGGTAGGGTGGTGCAGCGGTACAGTGGTGCAGCGGTAGGGTGGTGCAGCGTTACGGTGGTGCAGCGGTAGGGTGGTGCAGCGGTACAGTGGTGCAGCGGTAACATCCGCGTGGTCTATCTCTCCCCCCACGCGGATTGTCTTGCGCCTCTGAGCCTTCCAATGAATATTTCCCAAACTGAATGAGTGTGAACGCGTTATGAATTGTATTCATTGTTATTTTTCTTATTGAACGAGGCCTGGCAGTGAGTGTGGTCCTGCTGCTTGGTGCAGAGACGACGACGAGGAGGAGGAGGAGGGGGAGGAGGAGGTTGTCACTTGCGGTGTGCAGAGTGAGTTTCAGCGTTGAGATGTGCAGCAAGGCAACAAGAGCGTCGAGAGATCGGCCATAGCGGAATGTGGGAGAAAAGTACACGATTTCATCGAAGTGACATAACAAACGCGAGAAGGAACAAAGGGAGAATTGAAAGAGAGAGAGAGAAAGGATGAGGATCCAAAATGAAAGGATCACGGCAGAGCGCTTGTGTGGTGCCAACAATGAAATGCCCAAGGAGTTTGTGTTAAAGGTTGAGCCGCTTGTAGCAAAATTACTGTTGGCTTGACGCGAATGCCTCATCCCCCTCTCTCGCCATTGAACAGAGCCTTTATTTACATGGCTTTAGAATCGGGAGGCACGCCTTGTCAACGGGAACAAAAACATTCTGTCGAGCGCCGAGTGTGGGCATCACGACAGTCATGACGACAGTCATCACTGCCTGTGCTCCAAACTATGCACAGCCAGGCATAACAGCTGCGAACATAGCCGTGCTTTGGTTGCATTCACGCACGGCGATGCAAGTTGAGTGTTGCCGAGGGTAGCCCTTGCGAGCAGCTGTCCTCGTTCAAGACGCGCAGCAGCGACCATCGCGAGACTCGGAATGTGTATTATTTCTTGCTCTGTTACCCACGTACTACTGCGCAAAGCTCCGAGCGGAGAGGATTGCTGTATGGTCAGCTCCTCTGCACAGTGGTCATGCGATACAAGCGGCCAACAGAAAGAATCTGGAATTACACCTCGACTGCCACATTACCTATAGATTAGAGCAACACACCTTCTCTGGGTTACATCCTTTAAGTGTCATCCTCACGTCGATACTCGTGCGCGATTCATAACGGCTGGTATTCTCAACGCTCCTGCCTCGTATTCCAACTGTTCGAACGCGATCTTGTCGCCCAGCCATCCATTGTCGTGCCGCTTATGCGGCTCGAGGTCGTGGAGGCAACAGGCTGAGCAAAGCAGCACAGACGTCCTGTTCCCGAGCAACCTCCTGCAGCTCTTGCCGGGGGATTTCAAGTCGTTCTCAGACCAGCTGAGAGATACTATCCCTCCAACGGGACCTGGGTCTGCACCGGGGTCCCCAGCCGGCCGTGTGTCCCCCGTACATCTCCAGAGGGAGGCGCCTAGGATCATTGCATGCGCTACATCAGCTCTTTGTAGAGCTGTGCAACCCCCACGTGTGTGAGAATGTTTTGTGGAAGCATGCGCTGATGAACTCAGTCTGGGATCTCACAGACCTTTACCAGGAGGGAAATGTGTATCGCAAGGCTGCTACCACGATGGGCTTCATTTGTGAAGCTGAAATTTTCCCAGTCAAACGAAAGGCATCTTTTTCGTTATAGAGCTCGTGTGTTCTGCATAGTACAGGGTGCCCCAAATATATAGGCCCACAGGGCACACCATCGTGAGCATCGGGTGTCTTCAGAATGGTTCCCTGTGATTACATTTATATGGCTCAGCAAGAAGCCCCTGGGTTCGATTCCCGGCTCGGGTGCCTTTCTGTGTGGAATTTGCGTGTTTTCTTCTCTTCCCGTGTCCACGTGGGTTTCCCCCGGGTACTCTGCTCTCTTCACACAGTCCAAAGGCAAGCGTCCTAGGTTAATTATCTTGGCTAAATTGGCCACGGTGCCCTGAGACGTTGCAACTTGCGTGAACAACCGTTAAAAAGAACACCGCAGCTCAACGATTTCCTCCAGCTTAACCACGAGCTGAGCGACGTGACCGAGACGGGTGGCCCTGCGCCATCCGCTGCGAGTGTGCGCTGGGCTGCGTACCGACAAACAGGCTGACGGCGCTGCCGATGGGCGCCTGCATCCACGCCAAGCCCATGCCGGGAGTGTAAATGACCTCCGCCGTGCCGTTAATGTAAGCCCCTCCGATCCACGTGGCCGTGGTGGTGAAGATTCCGACGATGACGTTCATGTTGCGATCTCCAACCATGGCCACCTCGCTCTGCGCGCCGACGAATCGCTTCTCGGTCCGCTTGGAAATGCGCGACGCCCAGACGCCGGTGGCGAGGATGGCGATGTAAAACACGATCACCGCCACCAAACCTCCAACGTTCAACGCCATGGCTCCGGCGCGCTCGCAGCCACCTGGACTTTGACGGGCGAGACAGGGGGTGAGTTTGACGGAGGGATAGAGGTCACGAATGACTCTGGGCTCTCGGGTTGCATTCGTTTGTTTTGAACATGCGTTGTATCACGGATCGTATCACAGATAATAATAATAATAGTATTATAAGAACTACAATGTATAACGCGTGGTACACGTTCATTGCATTTCGAGGGAGGGGGAGTCAGCCAGCGGCAACCCACCAGACACTGCGTACTCAAAACTATGATGCTGGCGGGTAATTAATTAACGAGTGTTTGTTAGCTGCGGGAGGAAAGCCGAGAACTTGGAGGAAACTCACGCAGAAGAGGGGGAGAGAACTCACAAAACTCCACGCATAAAGGCCCCCGAGGCAGGGAATCGAATCGAACCGCTTCGGGCAGAATTTTCTCTCTGTGAGGAGGGGGAGGGGGGGGGAGAGGCGCGAATATTAGGACTGCAGAGACTCCGGCAAAATGAAGTGCGACATTGAATTTAATTTGATGGATTTCTGTGCACTTTAAGGCCGTAACATCATCACAAACTTCATTAAATAATCACAAGCATCATTGTAAACATCATCACAAACGTCATTACATCATCACTCACCCACTCACCCACTCACTCACTCACCCACCCACTCACCCACTCACTCATTCACCCACTCACTCATTCACCCACTCACCCACTCACCCACCCACTCACCCACCTACTCACCACAACTACGACATTCCCAACAGCGATTCACGCCTTCCTCACCACGTGTTCCTCCTACTCCGTGTCCGCGCCTTGGCTCCGACCAGGCGCGGAATTTGCGCCGCGCGTTCCGAATTATATTATTATTATTATTTATTATTATGATGCTATAATCCAGCAGTTATACCCTGGAGAATTTAAAGCGTTTGCAGACGTGTGCTTATTGTCACGTGCGTATGCGCTAAGAGGCTATTACTCAATAAATGTATTGTACTGTATTGAATACACATGCATATTGTTGTTTTTTGCGCGGTAAATGACTGCAGCATTTGTAACGATGTGGGTTTTCACGGCTCGATGCATGATGATTGCTCCGAAACGCCGCTCTCTCGGGACAGCCGCGTCGATGGGGAGAGAGAGGGAGCGATCGACGCGGCTGTCCCGAGAGAGTGGCTTTTCGAAGCAATTATTGCGTTGTGCTGTAATTGTTCAGTCTTATCTCTCACACACACACACACTCGCACACACAAGCAAATGCACTCCAGTTGCTTGCGTTTTCATGACATAAAGTGGAGTTGGACGCAAGCGTCCCGTCCTGGCGTTTGTAAGTGAACAGGTTATTGGTGAACTCTCTAAGGCATTAATGTTTAAACACTCGAGCAACAAAATACCAGCTCGTAGTTATCAATTAACCAGTACTTAACTCTTTACGTATCTGTAATAATAATAGTTGCACTGCTGGAGCCGTTTCCAACCCGGGGGTCACTAAGAGCTCCACAGAGCTGTGGAGAGAACGGCACGTCAGCAGCAGCAACAACAACATCAGAGCAGTTTCATTGACAGTCAAATAATGCCTATAACAAAAAGAGAAGGGCATAAAATAAGCGAAAAAAATAATTGTTAAACAAACGAAACAAACAAATAAGTGTTCCTGAGCAGGCGCAGGTCGGTAGCGAGCCATCATCCTGGCACGACAACACAGGGCCGCATCAACAGTCCTAGCCAGAGCACTTCTAAGCCTTACGGAACAAGTGAGTCTTGAGACGAGATTTAAAGATGCCCAGGGACTCAGCTGACCGAATCCCTAACGGAAGGGCGTTCCAAAGTTTGGGAGCAGCGCACGAGAAGGCTTTGTCACCCATTGAGAGGAGGTGCGATCTGGGCACATGCAGTAAGCCCGCATTAGAGGATCGGAGTGGTCGGGTTGAGGAGGGTGCCTGAAGTAGGTCACGGATGTTTGTCGGAGCAGCGCCAGTGAGAGCCTTTTAGCGGAGAAGGAGGATCTTGAAATCGATCCTACATTTTACCTGTAGCCAGTGGAAAGAAGCCAGTACTGGGAATACGTGATCGTAGATGGGTGTGTGGGTGAGAACTTTAGCAGCTGCACTCTGCTCACGTTGGAGATGTTTGATCAGGTATGCAGGGATACCAGGGATGAGTGCATTGTAATAATCGATTCATGAGGAGATGTTAAGATTTACGGAAATGAGAGCTCTGGTCAAAAGATTTGGTTGAGTCGCAAAATAGACCTTCGCAGGCACGAAGATTTGTTTTGAACTCGGTCACGAGAACAAAAAAAGTGTGAAAACCGCTGGCCTAGATGACTGTCCCGTCACACGCACAAGGCCTCCCCAGTCCATCACGTTGATGGACCCCTCGCGCGTGACCCCATGACCCAACGACGCACCCCCACCGTCTCCCCCACGGGCAAGTGCTGCCCCGTGACTGCCCTTGGCGGCTCTCAGCAAGGAGCGGTGGCTCAGCAATGGTCGGCACGCTGCCAAACCAACCCGACGCCCCGAGATCGAACCCTGCTCACGCCCAATTCCAGTGACGGTTTTTCGAACCGGTCCCGGGCCTCCACTAGGTCGACTCAGCGTCAAATAAATACCTGCACGCAGAACAGGAGGACGATACACAAACCCCACACAGAAATGTGCCCAAGGCGGGGATCGAACCTGCTCGGGCAAGAACCACTCTTTCTGTACGGTGCAGATGTAACCACTTCGCCACCCTGCCGCGTACTCCTGTTTCCTCCCACGTGTATGAATAACTCATTAATGAAGTTGGCCCACGATCCCAGTGTAGCATGGGCGATTGCAGATAATAATTGCACTGCTAGAGCGCTTTTCACCCGAGGGTCACAAAGCGCTGCACAGAGTTGATGCTCAAAAACGGAATCTCGATGCTATCCATCGCCACTCTTTACGAATGAAATGGGATGAATTCCTTAGCGAATAAACCATCAACAATAAAAGCGAAAAAATAATCGAACAAGGCTGTCGACAGTGTACCAGGTAGACAAGACAGGTTGAGACAAGACAACGGTCAGCCTCGATCAATGCTTGACCACACGCGGATTGGAATTCATTGTGACTTGTAAGCTAATATTCATATCATCCTGTTCCGATCCAATTACTGGACGGACTTAAAACGTCATCGTCATCTCTTGTCCTTTCATAACACTTCCAAAAACGTATATTCATGCCATTTGACATTTTAACCTATTGCAAATAACATAAACCATTTATCACAGGTGTGTCCTGGAAAGGAGACCTTTGGGGCAGTCACCTTGGAGCCGAGGGTTCTGTGTGCTCTTGTGCTGCCAGATGCACAGAACGGTGGCCTCTTTATAATCGTGAGTGTTAGCAGTGCTCCCCGCGTGAACCCATTGGGCGTGCAGTGAGATCACATCGCTGACAAGGACATTCGCGAACTTTAAGAAGAAAGATCTAAGCGATTGGCTCCGTGTCAGAGCGAGTAAAATGAACTGATGATGATGAGTTGTCGGGTTCGTGGCACGCGTGGCAAGGTCGCCTCGCCTTGTCAACTGAGGCACCGGGGCAAAATCCCACAGCACACACACTCTGCACTAATTACACATTCATTTGTGAAGTACAGTCTCACAATATACACACTCTCCACTAATTACACATTCCTTTGTGAACCAGGAACAATCGGCCGAGCCGGGTTCGCGCTGGAGCCAATTTAAAAAGCGCTACACACACGCTGCACGCTTGTCTTTTATATTAAGTAATTAATAATAATATTTGATTGTCTAAAGCGCCTTTCACCCGAGGGTCACAGAGCGCTGCACGCAGCTGTGTGGAGAACGGCGCGTCAACATCAGAATCGATCAATTGAATAAAATGATTATAAATCAATCTCTCAAAATATGTAAGCTTGTGTCCTGTCTTTGTAATTTATGTCTATATTTATATTTATCTGCCCGGCGATGGACTGGCGTCCCGTCGTCGGGTGTATTCCTGCCTTACGCCCAGTGTTTCCGGGATAGGCTCCGGCTCACCGTGACCCTATACAGGATTAAGCGGTTTCAGATAACGAGACAAGATTTCAAACTGAAATCACCGTCATCGTCCCAAGCTGAGCAACGCTCATCTCCCGGGCTACACGAAGCAGCCCGCATGCTTGCTGAGCAGCTCTCGGCTCCTCTTGTCAGCTAGCGCCGACAAGGTTGCCACGTCTGAGACACAAACTGAGCGTGACACGCAAACGGCAAGATTAGGATTCGTCTTCCTTGCGGCTGGGAGACGCCGTTCAAACACCCGCGCCTCACAGACAAGTCCTGCCCGAGGTGGTTTGACTCCTGCCTCTGTGTGGAGTCTGTGTGATCTCTCTCCCCCCCTGTTCTGCGGTGGGTCTCCTCCGGGTTCTCCGGTTTCCTCCCACAGCAAAAGAACATTCATTGTTTAATCATAAAATACAAGAAGCAGCGTCTGGAGAGTTGGCGTTGGTTGATCTCCCAGCTCCCTCCCCCCTACCTCTCTGCGGTTTCCTCGCATCCCTGGGTCGCTCTTTTTGAAATACCTTCCACTTTCAATAAACATGCGCCGCGCGTTATAAATTGCGTGTTATATATATTTTATAATGTTATACCACGATAGTGGAGAACTACATGTTCATGCATTGCCTCGAGTGATGAAACATTGATATCAAGCAAACTGAATACAAATGTTCGAGGACTTTTAATCTCCGCAGGAATTCTCAGAGATTCAACTACAAGCAGCTGCGGTCTTTAAAAAAAGAGATGAGAGCCCTGGGAGAGCCAGGATAGGTTGCAAGCCTACCTGAGAACGCCGACCTCCAGGCTCATTGATTAGTCGCTGAGTGGAGGAGCCTCCGTGAGTGTGCAGGCAGCATGGGGGGGTCTCTGGTTGGAGGTGAACGCGTGGCGAAGTATTGCTGAGCTCCAGGTATGACTCGGTTTGGCACAACAGGGTCTCGCTAACATGCGTGTGTGCACGCGGCCAATCTCGGGGCTTACGAGTGAGCGATTATGTAAATGAGCCATGGGACTCGTTAGAGATATGACAGGAATGTGACCCACAAGGTGTGGGCGGCGCGGTGTTGTGGTGGGCGGTGTTGTGGCGGACGTTGAGTGCAGCCCCGCGGCCTCGCAGCAAGAATCACCCGGGTTCGACTCCCGGGCTACGCCAGGTACTCTGTTTTCCTCCCACCGTCCAAAGACACGCTGCTATTTACCTAGGTTAATGACTGAGCAAATTGCCCCACTGCCTTGCGATGAACTGGCGTTCGATGCTGGGTCTAGTCCTATTTTGTGCCCATTGTCTGCTTGCACCTTCTTGCTGGACAACTGTCAAAAAGCGCTACATAGCTCAACGGCTCATTTCAACTGAAATACAAACTGATCGACTGCGAGGGTTCCAGTGGAAGGAAGATGGGATGAAGGGAGGATAAAGGCAATTATGTCACGATGAGACTTATCCCGTAGTGCAGCACTGGATAGAGCAACGTGTATTATTACAGCAGAAAGTGTCCGGTGAGCTTGCAAGCTCTAGATGCGGGCTTCCAGCCACACAACAAACGTTGGAACTGACCAACGTAAACAATCACAATGTAAATAAACAAACTCACGCCACCAAAATAAACTCACACCGCGTGCTGTCAGTCTTATTTAAGCTGGAAGGATCGGTTGAGCTCTGTAGCTCTTCATAACAGTTGTCCAGTGGGGAGGGGTAAGCAAGTTACAACATCTCAGGGCATCATGGGAAATGTAGTCAGGATACTTTACCTCGGCACCATGTCTTTGGAATGTGGGAGGAAATCGGAGTACGCTTACTCACTGCGCCACGAATATTATTGATCAGTGTTTGTTGTGCGTTTGGACGTGTGTGTGCGTGTGTGTGTGTGAGACTATCACAATGACATGCGGGGGAGCGGTGGCGCAGCAGTTAGCGCGCAGGGCTCGAAACCTGGCGAGCCGAGTTTAATTCCCGCTTACGGCCACCAACACCAGTGGCGATTTTCTGAACCGATCCTGGACCTTTCCTAGATCGGCTCGGCCTCAAAAGAGTACCCAGTGCAGTGTGTGGTGCTCATCACACGTATCGATCTCTATAGGTGCTCGCTAACTTCACTTAACCCTATAATCTACTCAGGCTCGGCGGGGTATCGTTGTCATTGTATTTCTGTTGTCGGTATTAAAGGGTTGGTCTGGTAGCCAGAAGACCTTAACGAGTGCAGAGCTCTCAACGAGTGAAAACTTCTGGGAACAGTGGTGATAGCAGCAGCAGCAGCAGCAATTGTTAAGTGACGAGGAGGCAACTGCCTGCTCGCGAGCGATGAGTCTGCGAGTGTTCATTTCATGTTCGTGTGGTCGTTGTGTCCACAGAGATGCGTAGAGACAAGGGAGAGCAGTGTTGGAGACATCAGATACCGATTTGTTGACAGGGAGATCATCCCTGTCTACAGCTCGCCAGAGGTCCGTGAAGTAGGAATGCAATTTTAAGTTAATGTTAGACGCGGGGTAGGAGCGGATTTGGTTGAATCGGTTTCAATATTAAAGAAATGAAAGACACATATATATACCGAACACAGTCACACAAAGTTCTTCACTCAGGCACGAGCACTCGGCCACATAACGCCTGAGGATGCCTTTAACGTGGGAGGCGAAACGTCGGGAAGGAGGGAGGAGGAGCGCTTCACGCCGCTATCCCGAAAGAGTAGCTTTTTTAAACAATCATCACGCATCGAACTGTGAAAACCTACACCAGTACAGATATCAATCTGTGATTGCGTTCTAAAGAACCCCTCCATAGATCAATACGCCAATAAATGTTTTTTTTATTAATCACGCACTCAATCGATGCGTACGTCTTTTGTCTAAATGGCCTGAGCTGTGACGTTCTTGACAGCGATATAGACGATAATGAAAACACGAATCTACATTCACGCGGCTACGAATAGAATCCAAGCACAGTGAGCGCACACGTTGTGTGTGTTTATACAAATCGTCGCGCGAGACCGCGGAGAAACTTTGGGTTTTTGACAACACGTGTGGATGTTCATTTTGTAAACCATCACACGCGCTGCAAATGCGCGAACGCCTCCGATAATGGCAATGTTTCTCAGGGAGAGACAGACAAGCACCTGTCGCAGGCGCACCCGTCTCTTTCCCGAGTTAGCGCACCATCCGGGCGTGATCGCTCCGTAAACATTCTCTCTGACCTGCTCCACACGCCAGTTCTTTAGGGATAGACGGATGGATAGACGCGTGTCTTGTTACAGCGGAAAGGACCCGGTGAGCTTGCAAGCTCGAGATGCGCGATCCCTGCGACACGACAGCCTCGTGGCTCAGAACGCCTGAGGATGCCTCCAACGCGCGAGGCGAAACGTCGCGAATGAGAGAGGAGGAGCGCTCGACATGGCCATCCCGAAAGAGCAGCAACATAGAGCAATTGTCACCACACATGGCGCCGCGGTGAACCCTATATCAGCAAAACAGTCTATGTTTAAAGTTCCACGTGTGTCGATTACATTTTATATCCACATATATGAGCGAGAGTGGTGCAGCGGCTAACATCTGCGCCTCACAGTAAGACGGTTCTGCCCCAGGCGGTTCGATTCCTGCCTCGGGCGCCTTTCTCTGGAGTTTTTTCGTTCTCTCCCCTTTTTCTGCATGGGTTTCCTCTGGGATCTCCACTTTCCTCCTTCAACTAACACAAAAAAAACCCCACTCGTCAATAACTTGACGGATAAGCCTCGTGATAGGATGGTGTCTGGCGGGTTGGCACCATCTGACCGCGTGTTATAACTCCGCTCCTCCTCCCCGGACGTTATGTAGACACACAGGTGTACGTACCTGTTGGGCTGACCTGTGTTGGGCGACCAAACGAAACGT
>JAZEWT010000025.1:8742446-8762952 GCA_036362905.1 Mordacia mordax
AACACAGTTGTATGTGTCCTGTTTACATTACGCACACTTGTAAGCAAAACGATTATGTTTCAGAGAATGAAATGGAGTTGACAATGCTTCTGAACCGCCCCGAAGATTCACAGAGCTGTGCGTGATCATCAATACCACATTGTACACGAGGGTTGCGTAAGTAAACAGCTATTATATAACGCAGCGGCTTCGACAAATGCATAATCGCGTTAAATACATACTTTATAACAACAAACCCTTGTCACAATACGGAGCCGAAGTGAAAATCTAGCCAAGAGGCGACTCCCCAGGGCCCTGCTGGGAACTTTGCATCGCATCAGGCATCAGGTGGCACCCATCAGGTGGCACCCATCAGGTGGCACCCATCAGGTGGCACCCATCAGGTGGCACCCATCAGGTGGCACAGCACCTCTGAGTTTCGCTTTAACCACCACTGCTTTCTTGTGCGTGTGATTAGGAGCGGGGGCTGGGGAGTGGGGAGTTCTGGGGATAATTCGACCCCCAAAGGGATGGTGGATGATGGGGGAGGAAGGGGGTGCAGCCCGTCACATCTGGGGGTCATCGCAGCAGCGATTGTTGTTGATAAATTGCCTCCAAAGACTCACGAAGGACACATCCCTGCACCCTCCAGCCGTGCGCTGGGATGCGTTCGAGAGCGGACATTCTGCCGGTCATGGCACTCCAGACCTGTAGACATGGTGAGATGTGGATCTTTCCATTCCTTGCAGTAACGTTAAAGAGTTTTAATCGCGCGCCGGCACAAGGTAGGGTTATACCCCGGATGGCACGACAGTCCGCCCCAAGGCACCGGGGGGAAATCTACTCAATAGGCCAATTAACCCATGCACGAGCAGCATGCACTTAAGTCAGGACAATTAACCTGGGCGCGGTGTCATTGGAGTGATAGCATGGACGAGTGCAGACAAACAGAGCAGCGCTGTCGCGGTTCCTCTGCCAGTACTGGTATCAGGAGGCAATTGCAGGAACCACACACGACCTCTCGTGTCACCGTCCAGTATTTTTGGGTTCGAACACGTTTCATCAAAAGCGCAATTCTCTCTCAACATTGAGCGCAATAATGCTTTCAGATAGAGAGATAAACTCCATTATCGTCATACAATCCGTATATAATTAGAGTGCGTCGAGGAACGAATTCACTTATTCTCGTGGTCTCCGGTGCGATCCAGTCCCGTTTAAATGCATCGCGCTGCCAAAAGCTCCTTTCTCGCCACTTTCTGCGGCCGTAATTGTGACTCCAGCCGAGGATTGTGGGTTGGACGCACTCTGCTGAAAGGCGTGCGCGCGTTGCATTAAAGTCTGACCCCCGTGGCCACCGCGGCCTCCGCTTTCTCCGTCCACTCGTCAGTGCCAGGTCTGCCGGTGTCAACTCAGCGAGCGTTGTAATTCCACCGCAGTAATAATTGCCTGCACCGTGTGCTTAGGACCGAGGCTCCCGCAAAACGCTGGGCTTGGGAAGACAAATTGCTTTTATTTTTATCCAACTGTTCCGGCTCTGGGAACTTGAAACGCAATCTCGCGTCCCACTCCCCCTGTCCGCATATTCGCGTGAGTGCATTGACGTGAACGCCGCGGAGAATTGAAGTTTCATCAGTTCTCACTTCTCCACTGCTGAATAACAAGGGGACGGTCAGCCGACATAGCGCCCGCTATGTGACTGTGCTTTTATACAGTCGTTTGTATGGGTCGAGCGCAGAATTTGACAAATCGTGCAGTCGTGTCACGATAATTGATCATAATAATTAATAATATTCTCAGTATATAGCGCCTTTCAACCGGAGCTCGCAAGGCACTGCAGGAAACCGCAGAGAGATGGGGGGAAGGTGCTCGCGCGGTCAGCTGGCACCAACCTGCCAGACGCTTTGTTATCACGTATTGCGATGCTATCGGCCAATGAACCCGGGGATAACCCACGCTTGAACAGGTGAACAATGCACAGAAATGCACCCGAGGCGGGTATTGAACTGCATCAGCAGGACTTTCTGTGTTACCACCTGCATCACCCCGCCGCACAGTCTACCTCCTATCGTCAAGCATGCTGTGGGTTTGGATGGCTAGCTCGATATCCATTGTACCTAGTGCTGACTGCATTTATAATTCCCCTGCTGTTGCTCCACGCTGGCTTAGTATTTTGATTCATTATTATTATTTAGAATAAGCCCTTATCCAATGCGACGAACATCATCAGCTTCCCAAGGAAGGCATCGCTACTGACCCATCAGTCACCTGATTGCCACTGAAACGCAGCCTCTTAGCTCACTGGGTCTCACCGGAAATTAAGTCAGGGTTTGATAAGCTTTCAAAGAACAGAACCTTTTAAAGGAAAAGTTTTTACCCATTCTGGCAATGTGATTGCAGAATTATTAATACGAAATGTAAACAAAATGGTTTGCCAGAAATGGTAAAACTCTTATCCCTACATCTGTGTGCCGTAGATTTAAGTGCCTTTTTAAATTGTTGTTTTGTCTGACCATAATGATTTGACAGCCCTGTGATATGACATGAGAATAATAATACACCAAAATGACAAAGATCCCCCGTAGAGCCTTAACAGACTGTTGGGTCAAGTGCCGCCAGTGAGCATCTGTGCAGGTGAAGACGGCACAACAGGGAGTGGGTGACCAGCACCACGCCCGGCCGCCTTTGTCTCCCTAGTTTTACACACTGCACGAGATTGCCATTTGAAGTTGAGTCGACCTAGGGGAGGCCCACGACCAGTTCGATAAACAGTCACTGGTATTGATGATTGCTGCGAAAAGCTGCTCTCTCTGGATAGCCGCGTCGATCGCTTCCTCTCTCCACCTCGCGACGTTTCGCCTCGCACGTTAGAGACATCCTCAGACGCCTGAGGTGGAGAGAGGAAGCGATCGACGCGGCTGTCCCGAGAGAGCAGCGTTGCGAAGCGATCATCATCGTTACATCAATCACTGGCATTGGCTGGGAAGAGGATTTGAACGCGAGTTAGTAGACTGGTGGTGCAGCGCGCTGGCAGCTGCACCACCACTCTCGGAGGAATACGAGTTCATTCTGTTCTTTTTTAATTGTTCTTTTTTTTTTTACGAAACAATGTCATCACTCGTTTTCTCTCTTATAATTATTCTATTAATGAGCGTTATACTGTTAGACTTACTTAAATAGTAGCTTCATTGTCGGTGAAAACGCCGTGAGTTAATTATTGTTGTCAGAATTTGAGACGCTCACTAACTTGCGTGTCTATGCAGCGGTAACCTCTGAGCCTCACATAAAGAAGGTCCTGTCTGAGACGGTTCGAATCCCACCACGGGCAATGTTGTGAGGTGGCGTTTGTGTGTTCTCTCCCCCTATTCAGCATGGGCTTCCTCCAGGATGTCTCGTTTGTTTACACGCAAATTTTAAAAAAATCACGTTAAATAATTGGCCAATACCATTGTATTACATAGGCTCTACTCTGATGGCTTTGTTGACATGCCGCTCTCTCCATAGCTCCGTACAGCGCTTTGTAACCCTCGGGTGAAAGGCGCTATAGAAAAGCAAATATGATTATTACTTTCCTGAGAAGTGATGCAAGGCTGCAGAGTGCTCACAATATCTACGTATAGCTCTTGCCCGTTACGTTAGAGTCGGTAATTATTATCGTTAATTAATTAAAGCGCGCCGTGCAAATTGCACGCACGGTTGTAGACGAGACGTGAACACGGAGTCGGAGCGTGGGACGGCAGAGAGGCGGTGAATCAGCCAGGAGAGCTGCCCGCGCCAGACACTGCTTCCTGTACAGATCACCGTGGTATCGGCCAGCTAATAAATGGGTGAGTTTTTTTTTTAGCTCTGGGAGTAAACCGTAGAACCCGGAGGAAACCCACGCACAACAGGGGGAGAGAACACACAAACGCCACACAGAAAGGCACCTTAGGTGGGAATCGAACCGCCTCAAGCAGGACCTCTTTTTATGCAAATCGCAGATGCCACCGCTGCATAGACCAATGGCATAATTGCATACGTATTTCATTGCATCCATAGCTTTCATAGTTCCTGAGATATTCAGCTATGTGGGTTTCTCGCGTAAAAATATAAATCATTTAAGTCGGTTGCTATGGCAAGAAAAGGTTACCACTCGATTTTACGCGTTCAGAGGCATTTCGATAGAGTATTCGCTCTTGAATGTGACGATATTCCAGCCTTTCTCTGCACACTACCTCCTATCTCTTTCAAGTTCAAGCACTGCTTTGACCTTTAATGACCCCGGTCATGAGACTGATGAATAGCCGGCATCGTAACACGAATGTGCCATAAGCACACCCATAGCGTTTATAGCCCTTAAAACATCACATGTTGTGGAGGTTTTATGGCGAATTTATAAAAAGAAGGAATTGTTCGTTACGGAAAGACAAATAAAAGCAAAAGCTTCTTGCATCTTTAATAAGTCTATCAGACATTTCCATAAAATCCAGCCTTTGAGCTTCCAGAAAATATATTGGAGAAGGTCCAACAAGCCCTTGTGGCTCACAGATTATTCACGAAGGCCTTAAGAAGCAAAGGAGTGAGCAGTACGTGAGTCACACAGCGGGAGACCAGACACTGGTGTGGATTACCAAATTGTCTGTATTATAAGACCCTCTGGAAAGTAATCGCCACCCAAACAAACGTGTCTCGTGTCCAAAAAGTCTAGTAAATGCTGTCACACACACTCAGCTGCACACACGAGTTTACGGGACTCTAACAGAAATTTACGACCTTTGTTCGCAAACACAAGGGGGAGGAAAAGTGCCTTGTGATTTATTTGTGGAGAAAACGGTAGTGTGCGATACCAAGTTAATTATGGCTCTACTACGCTTTCCCGGTGACTCTAAAAAACGCCAGTGTTCCGTGAACAGATCGCTATCTCTCTGGCCTCTACTTTCGTGCCACTCATATGGGGGCCATTTCACCAAACGCCACCTATTGTATATATTTTCCCGTTTAGGACCTTGTTGAGTAATGTGTTGAGACGCAGACATGCTTGTGAATTACCAGAGCGGGGCGGCACATCTTAAAGTGTCCTCAGCGTCATGATTCGGAGCAATCATCTCCACGATTGTTCGCAGGGTTGAGGCCACTTCCGCCAATGAGACGTCACTGTGATAGCCCCCTCGCCGCCTGCAAGTCCAGCGTCGTTGCTTGTCCACTGCCGTCTGCTGCTGCGGTTCTTGTTGCGCGTTGCGTCGGAACACTCGCTCAAACCACTGGGTCCATTATCCAGCAGAATGGCGGATTATGATGATGATGGGGGTGTCTCACGTTTGTGCATCGCTGTATTGTCGGGGTCCGAACGTCAGCGGCCGCCCTTTCAGCCGCCAGGGAGTGCCGGTGGTTCGCGGGGGCCTTGCGATGAAGACGACTGGTCTCGTCCAGGAACTCTTCATCGTCTGAACCTCAAGGCCACCTTGGGTCTCGTTGCCACGGACCACTAGGCGGGGCTCGTGACCCATTGGTTGAGAGTCGTGGGTTTCAAGCAACGCGAACCGCGTACTGACGCCCAGGAAAATGATGTCAGCCTTAGCTGGAGAGGGCTTTATAAACAATCCACTGATTGCTATTTAATGAACAAACTGTGCTATAGAAAAAAATAAAAAGAATTCCTCATTGCTTGAAATCAATTGTTCATTCGATGTCCCAAAACATATGGAGACAGTTTTTAATTTGTGACTTCCGCCAGATGCCGTGAAGATGATTTTCTATGGAACATCCCTGACGCGTCCCTGTCATTGTGACGCGGCCAGTCTTTGCGCGCGATAATCACTCACGGAATTACATCATTTTGGCATCGTTTTTGTGTTTGGTTACCTCGCCGTGCACAAAGCGCCATTCATAATCACTGTCAATTTTCTCTGGGCATGATTTCGGTAGGAAACTTTGTAATTTCTGCGATATTTCATTTGCATTTAAACCCAACTTACATTTACAGTTAATTTCGTTTTAAAGCGTCAAGGCAGCGATTTGGAATTGAGTGGGATTAATTTGCTTTCAGAAATTTGTAGCCCACACAAAGCTGTTCAAGTATATGATCCGCGTTTTAAAAAAATAAAAAGATCGAAAGAAGGAAAAGTGATTGTTCAACAGAACCCGCTGGACAGTGGGCTATGACCGACACACTTGTCATTTGCAGTGTCTCACCACAGCCCGCTGAGTCGGGTATATGCCGTCCTTGGGTCGTGGTTGAACGCCCCACTCTGTGAACATTTACACACTTGCCAGGGCGGCTGCCTTCTCGAAGCGGAGAACAGCTTTGACTTGGGTTTTTGATCAGCGTTTACATTTACCCGCAATGCGCAGGTCCTTTATATTTGGCTGTCCATCAACTCTTCCCTCCAGCCAGCCAGCCAGCCAGCAAAACGTTTGAATTTGTTGTTTGTTTAAAATATCGTGCGATAAAAACTATCCACCAACATGTTTATGGCAGTTGGCTCATCGCCTACGCGTCTTTCCAATAAAATTATGCTAAACCGATCACAGATGCCAGGAATGAGGCATGTCCGTTGCGCGTCATTAACCCTTTCAATTTGAGTGGCTCGAACTCTACATATCGAGTTATATATTTTTTTCTTCTAAATAGCCAGGTGGCCTCATAGCAAGGTCTCACCGGTACCGTATTTCGGCAATGATATTCGCGTAACGCAACAACATCGCATGACTCCACGCGGCACATGAGCGACAAATCCGTGCGGCGATTCGAGGTGAGAGCGTGGTGAGTGTGCACCTACATACCTGCCCACCACAGTTCGATTCCCGCTCACGGTCAGTCTGTTTAACGGTTGTCCAGTGGGGAAGGGACAAGCACGTTGGCAACAGAGAACGATGCACCACCAGCAGTAGGTAACGGTACGAGAATAATAAATGGCTGACCATGTAAAGATATTGTAAATTTGCACCGCGTAGCATTCTCATTATTTAATCTACCGCACGTTGCCTTGTACAGCGATCCTATCGGCTAACGTCAACGAGCACGGGACAAACGTTCGGAGTGCGTGACGTTTAAAAAAAAAGGCTCCGAAAGGAGGCAAGGACGAACAAAATGTCCAAAGATCACGAGAGAACCGGCAAGATCGACGCGCGCGCATCAACTGCTCTTGTGTTCCCGGAGAGGTCAACTGAACGCTCACTCGGGGCCCTGCACTCGGTTTGGTCATCCAGTCGCGGGCAGACAAAGGCGGCGGGGTTTAGTGCTGGCCCCCCACCCCCTGCTGTGACACGAGAGCCTTAATGGGTGCTTACTAACAGTGCGCACGGTAAGAGTCTGTTCAAGGCTAAACGGCAAGAGCCGTGTGTCTGTGTCTACCCAGTGCCTTAGCGATTACTGTGGGGGCGGCACGGCGAGCAGCGCTACCGCCTCACAGCAAGAAGCACCTGGGTTCGATTCCCGGCTCGGGTGCCGCCTTTCCGTGCGGAATGTGCACTCTCTCTCCCCGTGTATGCGTCGGTTTCGCCGGGTACTCCGGTTTCCTCCCACAGTCCAAAGACACGGTACCAAGGTTGATTGTCCAGACCAGTCTCCGCTGCGCTGAGAAGTTGTAACTTGCTTACCCCCTGCGTTCTGTACAACGGTTAAAAAGCGCTACATAGGTGAACGGTTCCCTCCAGCTGGAGGAAAAACGACTGACTGAAGAGACATCTCAGTATTTGTACGCTGCTGATACGTGCTGGACACACGGCTAATGAAATTTGGTCTCCTGTGTCCTCACGGGATATGGTCTTGCGTAGCAAATCGCTAATTTTCCTGCGTTTTCAAACGCAATTTGCATTGCGTGCAGCGGCATCGCGGCGACAATTTCAACAACAAACAACAACGGCCACCGCTCAAGGTTCTTCTTGGCCGAGTCGATCTACAGGAGGCCCAGACTCCGTTCAGATAATCAACACTGACTGTAATCGCCCATGCTTAGAGTCGAACGTGAATGTTGGATTGGTAGCGTGGCGCGCTGAACGCTACGCTCATTACGACACACAGCAACACATCAACAGATGCACGCACGGTTGATGTGTGTGTGTGGATAATTAACCTGTAAACAATGTAGATATTCACAAACAACAGATGGCTGACGAATATGGCGTCGGTACCGACATGCCCTCGATACACGTTGGCGTGCGGGTCCTGTTCGGAGAGAATCGCGGAAATGTGATGTTTTTAAGAGGGCGGCACGGTGGCGCAGTGGGTGGCGCAGTGGGTGGCACGATGGTGGCGCGGTGGATTCATGCCGTGGCCTCACAGCATGAAACCCCAAGTTCGATTCGCGGCTCGGGTGCCTTTTTGTGTGGAATTTGCGCGTTCTCTCCCCGTGTCCGCGTGAGTTTTCGCCCGGAACTCTGGTTTCCTCTTCCCACCGCCCAAAATCACGCTGCTGCCCAGGTCAATTGACCACTGAGCCACCCTGCCGCCCATTGCTGTGTCCGCTGTCCAGGCTGACCCGAGCTGGTCCGGTGCCACCCCTCGGCGAGAGCATCAGTGCAGAATGATACAGGCTGATGTCCTTCCTGACGCTTCCTCCACAGCTATCGAATGAATGAGAGAGATAGAAGGAAGACTCGAGAATCGCGATGGAGAATCGCTGATGTTTTTAATAATATAATATTTATAATAATATAAGTAAAAACCTTTTGCGCTGAGTTTATTGAATTTGTGGTGCTGATGTCTCCCACTCCTTCCAGACCACACATCGGCGCCTTCTGAATAAACATACACTCATTATCGCCTGCCTGTGCTACACGAGGCACTACGTTTGTAGCTCTCTTCCGTTGCAGTGCCCAGGGCAATTCATTTGTATGACGGTAAAATAAAGGATTTGCTCGAATTAACATTTTTTTCTCGCTAAATTAATTTCAAAATGGATAGAAAAAGTTAGCGTGATTTGGCATGATAAATAGGGCACATTTGGTGGACCTAGTCTGGTGTGAGCCGAGTGATGATGTGGCTGTCACTTAATGATAAACGGCAGTTGTTTGTAGAAATATTATCAACTATGCCAGCCCCTGGACAAACTCAGTCAATCACAACTCCATCACGATTGTCATTGCCACATGCTTTACGATGTAGACTTCCGTATAAATCACGCATTTTTTCATCTGCAAACCCACACGCGCAGACATTTAGAAACAAACTTTCATTGCGTTCGTGTTTTAATGTGGAAATTTCCATTCGTGTCCACTCTGCCTCTGCGTTCACCGAAGCCCAAAGCTAAACTCAGATTGCTCACAAGCCGGTCAATTCGCGTTGGAGTCACTCATATTACCATTGCCCCCGTGTCTTTTCGCGTGAGCTTCACCCATTGATTCTTCCACCAATAACCATTTGGCAAACTTGGTATTCGCGCTGCAGTTACAGTGCAAAGGTTACCCTGAAAGCGCTATTGATTCACGCATCGGAGACGATTCTCGATGTTAGCTGCATGTGCCTGCTCAGAAACACTTCTTCCTTTTTTAATTTTACCAATTAGCTTATTTTAAAACTGTGATGTCCGTCATTGATTTATAATAATTATTTTACTCAAGCGATCTACTCTGATTTTCTTGTTGACATGCCAGTCTCTCCATACCTATGTGCAGCGTTTTGTGACCCTCGGGTGCAAAACACTTTAGAAATGCAGATATTATTATCATCCCAATTGAGTTATTTGAAGGTATTTTTTCGAATTTTGGCAATAAATTTAGAGCGTGACGCCAGGATACCACGATGACCTATTCGGCAGTGATAATTCAATGTGTTAAACGCGCCGTGCAAATTGCACGCACGGCCGTGGGACGAGACGTGGACACGGGAGACGGAGCGAGGAATGGCAGAGAGGCGGGGGATCAACCAGGCGAGCTGCCCGCGCCAGACTGTGGTATCGGACAATTCATCAATGGGTGAGTTTTTTTAGTTGTAGGAGCAAATTGGAGAACCCGCAGGAAACCCACTGAGAAGGAGAGGGAGGGAGAGAGAGAGAACACACAAACCCCAAACAATCAACTCTCTGTGAGGCGCAGACATTGCCACAGCACAGACATCCTGCCACCCAGCACAGTGACCTGCTCGCTGAGAGCGCCACCAGCGGATCATCAGCGTCCATTGTGCGGCGGAAGGCTCGCATGATCCCGCTGTTCACACGCAGCAGAGTGAAAGACGAGTGCAGCCCCTGCACGGTTCGAACCACGGAACTCAGTAACAAGTGGAGAACGCGCTCGCTCTGGTCCGCGTTCAGACCCCCAGACACTGGAACCAGCAGCCATCCCGCTGTCTCCGCTCTTCCATGCTGTGTTCAGTTAAATCCGAACGCATTTCCTCACCCCGCTCCCACGTTGTTATTCCCTCCTTGCAACTCTTTCTGAAAGTTTTTACCGTTATTGCAAATAAAGACATTGCGTTAATTATTACTTTTAAAGAAATGTAGTACAACTAGGGCGGCATTGGTGGTGTAGCGCGCTGTACTGCACAACTGTAAGGTAATTGGTTCGATTCCCGGCTCGGATGCCTTTCCGTGTAGAGTTTGTATGTTCTCATTGTGTCTTCATGGATTTTCAAGTAAGTATTCCGGTTTCCCGGCGATGGACTGGCGTCCCGTCCTCGGGTGTATTCCTGCCTTACGCCCTGCGTTTCCGGGATAGGCTCCGGCTCACCGTGACCCTATATAGGATTAAGCGGTTTCAGATAATGAGATGAGATTCCGGTTTCCTCCCGCAGTCCAAAGACACGCTGACTCGGTAAATTAGATCGCTGACTAAATTTCCGTGTGATGGGCTGGCGTTCCATGCTTTACATCGTTCTGCTTTGCGCCCTGTGTCTGCCAGGATAGGCTCTGGCGGGTACTGGTAAAGAATGAAGGACTTCATTACAACGTCTACAGTGCCGCGCGTTGCCGGTCACTCAAAAGGGGGCATTCTGGGCCATTTTAAAGGGAAAAAAATCGCTGGCCATTCCTTACCTGGAACACCCCTGACTGAGACAAAGGTTGAAAAAAAAAATCCAATTTTTCCTCCGTGTAAAAAATAAATAGTCACATCAATCACGGGAGAGAATTTTGACAGAAGCCTCCGTGTATGAAATGTAAACTCGGAAGGGCGTCGCATGTAAAAAAAAAACCGCCTCGCGGAATAGTTTGACCCCGGCTCTCCGAGAGTCCATCCGGCACCGACACTGGGGTCACAGGGCGTCAGAGCTACCGGTGGAAGCCGCACGTTGACCGGACGCCGCTGTGCCGCCTGAGCGGCGAGGTTCACCGGTGTGTGGAGTGAGTGAAGTCCACGGTCGCTCTATGCAGAGTTCGGCCGCAATCAACACAACGACTGCGAGCCATAGGCGGCACGTTTTAGGTGCGATTACGAACGCCGCGTCTGTTCAATCGCTTAAAATAAACTCTCTTTCCATGTATTGGTCCTGGCAGTGGCAAGCTGGGTTATTCGTCAATGCGAATAACTGTGCTTTTAAACAAAGCACTATCAGAATGTAGTTATTTAATTCACTAGGCGACTGTTGATATTTTAAACTAATCAGTTCGTATATTTTGGGTCTGGCATTCATGAAAATGAATATTGCTCTCCATAGCTGCTCGCTCCGGATGGTCGTGTCGAGTTCTCCGCGCGACGTTTCGCCTCCTGCCGCGAATACGGGAGGAGGAATACTCGGCTATGGAGAGCGACTCTCATACATCTGTGCAGCGCTTTGTGACCCTCGGGTGAAAAGCGCTCTCGAAGTGCAATTATCATTACGGTTATGTTGTTTAATCGAGCAGTGGAAGCTGATGAGCGTGAAGACGCCTGAGGATGCCTCCAACGTGGCAGGCGAAACGTCGCGAAGGAGAGAGAGGCTGCGCTCGACACGGCTATCCCGAACGAGCAGCTTTGTAAAGCAATTCTAACGTCACTATATTCATGGGAATGTCATTTTAAGTCATACACTCCAAGTCGCCTCTTAAATGTTGAGCGCAAGCTAGATGGCGCATCTGCACGTGTGTTTGCGCGAGTAGCTATCGGACAAGGGGTATGAGAGTGATTTCCCAAAGTGGAATCGCTGCCCTGTCAAGCAAGCAGAGGTTCCAATGACCACGGTTGTCCGCTCTAATCCGCGACACTCTTAATCAGCTGTGCGGGTATGTGCATCCCGCTGAGCGGGGGCGCTTTATTATTTCGCATGGAATGCTGTTGTCAATCAACTGTCCAGTGTGGCTCGAACTCTGCGTCTTGCCAATAACATCCGGTAATCCTGCCTCCGCGGATTGGTCACAGAGGGCTTTAACCCGAGCACACATTGCCCACTCAAAACACATGCTGCTTGATGATATTGGTGTGGAAAGCCAGCAGTAAGATTAAAGCACGTTAACGCTATGGGTACTTTTTTGCCAGTATACATATATGATAAGTAGAACAGGCTTTTACCGTTTTTGGTAATTATGCACGTGTTTGCAATGCGACGTGAGACACGCGATAGGAGTTGTGCTAATATTGTCTGTTGCACATTGTGATGGTAATTAAACAACGGATGCCTAGAATAGCGAAACGTCACGATGGAGAGAGAAGCCCCGATCGACGCGGCTCTCGGAAGCAATCATCATTTCACAAGGCCGCGTGACACTGTTCGTTCATTGTCAAATTTTAACAGAACGGGCAATGCAAGAGACACTCCGCTGGAGTGATCGCTAGGCATTCAAGCATATCACGCAGAACACGTTACATTGAAGCCTCTATCCACGTGATAATTAATGAACTTCCATCCATTTATATCGACGAAATGCTACGTCAGGTGGGTCAGACCTCCTCGTCTCGAGAGACAATCTGGAGAGACACCGTCGCCAGAGGATTCGCTGGAGTTCCAACAGAAGCATCTTCACCAGGTGCCCGAACCACCTAAACCGCTCCTCCTCTCGATCTGGAGGAGAAGCCGCCTGATTGCGAGGCTCTCCCAGAATGCCCGAGGCCCGACCATACGAACTTGGTCATTAATCATTCATTCATCATCAATACCATCTTCACCTTGTACAGGTCGGCAGAGGGCGCTAGGCGGGGAAATGCCCAGGTTGTGACGCAAGTACATCGCAGGGCACACTTTTTGGGGCAATTTACTCGGCAGGCCATTTAACCTGGGCAGCAGCGTGTCTTTGGACGGTGGGAGGAAACCGAGGTACTCAGCGAAAACGGGGAGAGAACGCAAACTCTGCACAGAAAGGCAACCGAGCCGGTGATCGAACCCGGGTATTGTTGCTGCGAGGCGACAGCGCTACCCACTAATCCACCGTGCCGTCCAGTTTAAAATAAGTTTGCGTTGCAGTGCTAAACTTTCGTACAATGTGAAAACAAACGCGATGTCCGCGTGTAAGCAGGGGCATTTCATATTTCTGGAAAAGTACCAAATTCATTACTGCGAGACCATTAAGACATGATGTTTTTACGACTTTCTGGCTTCCCTCATTTTTTTTATCCCCATAATTTCTCACAAAGACGTTCATTGCAGTCGTTTCCCACACAGTCACAGATTTAAATAAAAACAAATCTACTGCGGTTCTGTCCCCCAAGCATATTTTAAAGCGGACAAGCTGTGTGCAGCAATGACACCAACCCGCTTCATCGGCTTATTTACACAATACAACCATTTAATACTTAATATTTAAATATGATAACGATGTTATGTTTGTGATTTAACGCATATCTACCGCTGAGATCGTAACTTGTTAAGGAGTCATGTTTTATTTAATCGGCAGCGGATTCATACATTTTGGTCAATTGAGTTTACAAGCGGTTAGCCTACTATCGCTGAATGCGTTTACATTATTTACAATGCCCGCGGACAAAGGGGCACGGCTGATTCTTGCTGCCAAACTTGCAACAAGCACCGTTGTACGTTTACCTGCTGGCTTTTCGTCATCAATCGCTGAGCCTTCTGCCGCAGCGCCAGTTGTGCCTAGAGATCTATACAGAATCGAGAGTTTGTATGTGTTTATATACGTATGTCCTCACTGAGGGTATCGGGTTCGAGGCCTTCACAAGCAATTACATTTCCAAAACACCGAGGATTTTATGTCTTGTTTCAGCTTTACTTTTCGCAAATGTTTACTCTTTTTCCGCCTTAAATCCCCAAGTTTATGTTATCAGCGTCAACCCTTTAAAAGGCTCTTCCACTCTTCTCACAACGTCATAGGACGGGCACTTTGCTAGTCGCGGTCATAATGAATACGTGCCTCGCACCGTTTGCTCGGTGACCTCCAGATTGAACTGCGGTGCGTTAATGGCAGCATCCTAAGCAGAGTCCCACACGGAGCCAAAACAACCATTCACAAAACCTTTAATTGGCAAACAGGCTCGTCCGCAGGGCGAGCGAAGTGCGGTTCATTCTCATTTTTGGATTCACATTTATGACTGCAAGTGCACGATTTTGCTAAAAGCCCTCTAAACGGTCCTGTCACTTAGTCGGTGACATGCCGCTTTGTCAAACCCACAAATGCGTGGATTGTTAGACCCGGTAAATAGACAAAGAAGGTAATTTGTTTGAAATTCTCGAACATTTCAACCTTTCCTCTGAAACTGCAGAGTGGAACCGCTCGTTTGAACACAACACGAGTGACTGTTAGGTTTGCACGTCTGGATGGAGCGGGGGGTGACGCACGTTCTGATCGTTACGCGCTCATTTACTTGTTTAAAATATTAAAAAAAAATTCTCCGATTAAAATCCCCGTCAGCGAACACCCGTTACAGAGAAACGACACGTAAAAATACGACAGTAGTGGGAGCAGCATTGCGAGTGAGCGCCGTTGTCTGAACCACTGCGGATGTTTACTCATTAAAGGCTCAGTTGATGTAAGAGATGCCCAGTACCTGATTGAATATCACCCGAGACGGACGTTCGCTCCAGGTCAGGAATCCACCCGGCGTTTCCAATCCCGGAGGCACCAGAACAATCGGACACTTAACGAGCAGAGGAAAATCGCAAGCGAAACTGCCTAGACATCCGCTATGTGACTGCATTGAGTGGTGCATTAGTCGTAGTTTTATTAATATAATTACACTTTCAGTTTAATGTCATGGGACGACTTTTTAATAAAGCGGTGGAGCAGTGAGTAGCGCTGCCACCTCGCAGCAGAGAGGTCCCAGGTTCGATTCCTGGCTCAGGAGCCGCCTTTGTGTGTGGAGTTTGTGCGTTCTCCACCTGTGTCCGCGTGGGTTTCTGCAGGGTACTCCAGTTTCCTCCCACAGTCCAAAGACACGTTGCCTAGGTTAATTGTCTTGACTAAATAGTCCCCAGTGCCAAGAGATGTAACTTGCTTACCCCTCCTCGCTGCACAACTGTTAAAAAGAGCTTCATAGCTGAACGGTCCCCATCCAGCATAAATATACACTCAGTGAGATCACAATCCGAGGCTCAGCCCAGATTTTATTTTGGAATTGGGGTTAATGTGGTTCCGTCAACATCGTGATATTTTAAAGCATTTGTCTCAGATATTATCGTTGAGTTCTGAACCGCTGGGTCGCGATCCATCAGTGGGCCGCGAGCGCTACCTAGTGGTCGGCGGAGATCTGATCCAGGTGGCACGATTAGGCCTTGCGGTGCAAAAGCTTGAGAACCCCGAGTTTAGGAGGTATCCTCATCTACGAGTCAAGTGGCTGACGTTTTTGGCCACAGTCCAAAGTAAGAGAGAGCTTCAGATTAATCACAGTGCAAGCAATGGCAACGCGCCGGCAAATCAGATGTCTGTACTGCCTGGCATGATTATTTATTAAGCGTTTAAAAACACTCTAATCAAAATCCAGCCACTAATGCGCAATCAAAATTCGGTATAGTATACGTTCAGTTTCAATAAAAGTTATTAATGCCGGTTAACAAAAATACTGTTCAGTATAAATACACGCGTGCCGAGCCAATTGGTCAGAATTTAGTCGTTCTTCCGCGGACAAAACTAAATTGATTTGGGATAAACTGTGCTCAGAGCCTGCCCACTCCTGCCTCCTCTTGCTGGGAACCAAATCAAATTGATATTGTGAAACTGTACGTCCAGTGCAATGGGTGAACTCAGCACGACACAGCAGGTTGGGCTTAGTGTGAAAATGAAATGCTTGAGTGATGTAAAAAAAATCAGTTGTGACATATAAATGTACCCTTGTAATCATATCACCTTCATGTCATTTCATCGCTCCATGGCGCTAGGACTTCAAAACCGGCTCGGTATAGAACGCGATTTCAAAAGGTATTGCAATGTCCTCGTTCTGCGCATCGATTTTTTTTACTGTATTTAGCGCTGCGATGGATCGCCGCCCAAAAGGCAGGAAAATCAAAATGAAAAAGCCTCAAAGATCATTTCGGAGTTCACGTTGAACGGCTCGGTTTGATTGTCGAAGAGGCGTTGCTGCGGACAGGCAGCTGGAAGGGATGCCTCGATCTGTGGCTGGGTGGCGTAAGAGCTCGAGGAATTAACAGCGCTGTCACACTCTGATCCTTGCTCATTGCTGCGATGATCTGGTGGTAAATTCGAGCAGGTACTGCTGCAAGACCAGCGAGTTGAATTGTGGCCACGGCCTAATATCAAATTGCGAGTGATTATCTGAACAGGTCCTGGGTCTCGTTCCACGGCTCCACCAACCTGCGCTCACCAGCGTGGTGAAGTATGGCCAAACAATCTCCACGTTTGACACAGACTCACAGCTAGCAGCGAATTGATGTAAAAACTTCAAGATAATTTGTATCTTTAAGCGCCTTCAAGCCAACGGTCGCACCTGGGTGACCTTTCGATAACGCAATTCCCTTCTCTTGCTAAATGCATCCAATCCTCTCTCTACCACGGTGGTCATGAGCTTAAATCAACACCGAGTGATACTCGGCTGTGCAGGTTTGTGATGGAGCGCAGGACACTAATGGGCTATTCACCGCAGCACAAACCCGAATCCACATCAACCGGCCATATGCAGTGTTCGTTTTACAGTCATTGCGCTAAATACGATGGGGGGGATTATCAGAGAACTCTAGTTTGGGTTTCAAAGCCTCTCTCTCATTCCCACCAAATTCAATCCACTTATCAGCCAGTGCACCACTCGCACGGCTCTCTCTGACATCTGAAGCCTGGTCGCTTTCACAATTTTCAATGAGCGAGCAGCACCGCCGCTTCACAGGAACAAGGCAAGGGTTTGATACCGGGCAGGGTGCCTTTCTGTGTGGAGTTAACAAGTTCTTCTCGTGTCCGCGTGGGTTTTTATGCCGGGTACTTCATCTTTCTCCCGCACTACAAAGACATCTCGCCTAGATTAATTGCCCCGATGAAATTGCTGCCCACGTCTCGAGACATAATTGTCAATATTTGCTGAATCCCTGTACAGGGTCGCAAGGGGCCAGAACCTATCCCGGCAGACAGAGGGTGCACGGCGGAGCTATAGCCAGGATGTGACGTCAGTACATCGCAAGGCACTGGGGGCAATTTCCTCAACAGGCCAATTAGAGCTTAGCAGCAGCGTGTGTTTGAATAGTGGGAGGAAACCGGAGTACCTGGCGACGATTCCGTTTAAATACAGACTGAGTGACCGCAGATTGATTTTGACTCGCGGAGAGTAGGAATCGAGCTCGTGGGTACGGCCAGAGTGCATAACGTGGCCTATTAAATAAGCAAAACTAAATGGTTCAGTCTATACTTACCCTCAAACACTAAACTCAAGGCTTTATAGTGTTTGGTTCTGGAAAAGATGCTGAACTGACCCTCGGATCGGAATTAGCCTCATCCCTAAGCCCCATGGATCCTATAATTTTAATCAATTTAAATCAACCTGAACATTATCAGCTCGAGTGTGTCTGTGACCGGAAAGATAAGGGTTAACGTTTTTTAAACAAAATATCTAAACATACAAATATATACATAAATATACTAGGTGAAATTAAAGAAAAGTGTGTTAAAATAAAAATCTGCTTTGATCAATTTAATAAACATATCGGCCAAATTACAAAATGATTCCACAATTCAGAGCCAGCAACATAATGGACTTTTGGCAGCTCATTAATTTTTCAAGCCTCTATATGAAATAACTACAAAGGTATTAATTTCGTTCCACAAGCTTGTCACAAAAGCATCAATATCAAAGGCTGTTTTAAAATCTTATACGATAATGGGACGTTGCCAGAAGGAAATTATTCCACATTTATTACCTGATTAACTGCGCTACGTTATTTCCTGTTGTGAAATGAACGTTCCACCTTTGTGGTCGTTTACAATGAGCGGCCATGCTCACTCCACTGCTGAACAAAGGCGCCCTTGAGGCTGCCACTGCCACCTTACGATGCTTAGATAATCCACTCGGCGCTGACAACCCGAGCCCATTTCATCGTTCCGTCTCCTCCGTGGATGCTTTCTCAGATGCGGCTCCGTTAAAATGCTTTGATCCACGAGAGATCGTACCGACCAGGTGCGAGGCCCGGTGATTTGTATGGCTATTGAGAAGTCTATCGACCTGTTATAAAATGACACCAATTGCAGTACAAAACCGACTCTTTAAAGCAGTAAATCCTTAACGCTCACTCAGTTAACGTTTGTGGTTTCACTGATTTGCCGCAGTGTTCCTGCCGAGGCTGCTGCGTGGCCGCAGCGAAACGGAGAAACTGATCCGAGCGGTGCCCTGCGTCTCTCCACCACATCGACCACCATCACTCCCACCACCACCACCACCACCACCCGCGCGTCCTGTAATCTTTGCTCAGCCATCGTTCGCATTCTCGACCGTACAGTAAAGTACAGTACGTGACGTCATCGTGACGCCTGTAACATGGCGCCGAACAGAAAAGCGAGTGTCAGCGAATCTAATGAAACGCGGAAATCCATTCGCGTCCGTTGTTTGAACAAATCCCACGCACAGGTTAAGGGTTGTCTATAATTACTTCACAGGAGTAATACTAATCAGGTAATGCCGCCGCTCTAAGTATTACTTACGTGGAATACATACGAGCAAGATATTTCCTCCATTGTGCCATGAAGAACCCAATCATTAATACATTCTGCCAGCATCGCATTTCATTAAGGTTTAATGATTGCTGAGCCTCAAGAGTAATTTAACGCCACTTCCCATTAGCGTCGTAGGCAGCCTTAAATCGTGAATAAACCCCAAATTAATGAGGACAAAAGCAAAAGAAAAATCACGTATCACACATTTACGAAACGTTAAGTGAATCATGCCAGCGACGTTGTGAGCACTGTAATTAGATGAAAGATGATGCGGTGAGTGGAGTGTTTAACTTGGTGCTGTGGTGGTAACATCTGTGCCTCAGAGGGAAAGACCTGCCCCCGAGGCAGTTCGATTCCTGCCTCGGGCTCCTTTCCATGTGGATGTTTGTGTGTTCTCCCTTTGTTCTGCGTGGGTTTCCTTCGTGTTCTCTGCTTTCACCTGCAACTAGAAAAAAATATTCATTAATTGGCCGATACCATCATTCCAGTGCCGAAGAAGTCAGCAGTGCCCTGCCTAAATGACCATCTCGCCCTGTGGCACTCACAGCAATCATCATGAAGAGCTTCGAGAGGCCAGTCATGGGCCACATGAAAACCACTCTCCCCGCGTCACTTGACCCGATATTGCCCTACCTGGACCAGGTAGGGCAATATCGCCCTACCTGGACAAGGCATATCGCCCTACGGCCTTATCAGCAACAACGATGAAAGCGCATATAGAGGAGAAATGCAGAGACTGTCCGGGGTATTCGCGCCTGCCGCTATGAATTTGTGTAAGACACGACACCAGCTCGTGGGCCAGACATTGAACCATGAACCAGCACAACTGTCAGGCTATTGGTCAGTTTTTATGCAAACTGGAAGAAATCTTTGAACTATGTAGCTCTTTTTAACACAGTTGTCCAGTGGGAAAGGGTACGCAAGTTAGTCGATATCTTGGGCTGGGGATTAATAGATAGATTATTATTGCGTACCAAAGCTGCTCTTTCGGAATAGCCGTGTCGAGCGCTCCTCCTCTCTCCTTCGCGACGTTTTGTTTTCAACGTTGATGATATCTTCAGGCGTGCTGTGACTGAGTGACGTGCGTGACTGTGCTATGCTATATATAACAGAGCACAGTCACGCATAGCAGTCAGTCACAGCACGCACGAAGATGCCTTCAATTTGGGAGGAGCGCTCGACACGGCTATTCCGTAAGAGTAGCGTTGGTAAGCAATTGTCACGCATCGAGCCGTGAAAACCTGCATTAGGTGTACATAGATAGATCTTCATTATTACAGCAGAAAGTACCCAGTGAGCTTGCAAGCTCTAGATGCGGGATTCAGCAAACTTTTGAACTCATCAATGCGTTGACATATACAAAATAAATAAATAAATAAATAAGCAGACAGATTCGGAATCCGTGCAAAGATGAAACCCTAACCATAATCATAAAGTAATCAGTAACACGCACAATTTCACAGCACAAAATTGATGGTATGATGGGATGAGACGTCGGATGATGAAGGAATCGAGGGAAATGTATTCATGTCTATCCACCAAGCGCAATGTTTTTTGGACTGGGGGGGTGGGAAACCCGTGTACCCGTGAATAACCCACGTGGA
>JAZEWT010000025.1:8823505-8865004 GCA_036362905.1 Mordacia mordax
TGGATCGGGGTGAAGCGAGTTAGAGAGGTGAGGCGACAGAAAAGCGGCTGAAGGAAGCCGAGAGGGAGGAATCGCACACAGACGCAAGTTCAGGAATAAGTGGTAGAGGTAGTGAAACGTGCGGACACACGTGTAAACAAGCGTCAGCGCGTGCGTTCGAGAAGAATAAAGAAAAAAAATCAACGCGCTATAAGATTAGGTGTTGGTTGGTGGTAAATCCACCAATGGTGTTTGGGACCAACAAATAGTTAAATAAACACTGGTATTTCTCGAACCGTAGTCTCTGTGTGAGCCTCCGAGTGTCCTCCTGCATCCCGCCCACGCTGCATCAACTTCCCAGTCGCCTCCGTTTCGCGAGCGTGAGTGAGACAGTGCCGGAAGGTCTCTTCACTCTGAGAGTTCCAAATCGTGTACCGAGTTTGTTACTACCGCCAGGGTGTCACGACCCAGCAACAAGTGGGATTAGAGTTAATGCTGGGTTCACAGGAATGAGAGCTGCAGCCCTACAACAACGGTATTGGAATCAGGTCAAGAGATTGACACCCTGTGTGTTAATAACGACATACACTTGTGCGTGGGAACGTATGTATTTCAGCAGAAATAACCGGTATTGCCCGGGACCTCATGCCCTTCTGGTCCCTTCTGGTGAGAATAGGAGACGCCCGGAGGTCACCGCAGCTGCTCCTAGCTCCCCCCCCACCGCTGCCCTCCAATGGTGCATAGGCACGGCTGCCCCGACCCCCTCTCCTCCCCGGCGTAGCTTTACATTAGTGGAACGATCCATCGTGTTACTCGTGAACGGACCATAAGGAGAGACTAAGGATTTCCCATAGGAATGCAGAGTGTGGACACGATAAATTGTTTTCTTTCGCAAATCTGTAGCCCAAGAGGACGTGCAGCGTGGGCGATCACACTCTCATGGTGACAAGAGGAGGGCCATGCAAAGTTTGGTCGCACCGTTGCGAGCGGTGTCGGAGCGCCGGGAGATCAAACGCACGCACGCACGCACACCCCTGGCTTTATAGAGCGGAATTAGAGACGCGGCCGCACAAAACCAGGCGGCATGGATGAGCAGTGGAGGAAAATTCAGCAGGATGTCGACGCTGTCCCAAATACATGCATCCCCGACATACGGAAATTCGATATATATATCCCCGATATACGGAAATTCGATGTATAGTAATTCGCGAGAACGGAAACGAGTAATCGGCAAATCAATTTCGATACGCGGAAGTAAAGTTCGCGACAACGGAAATGTTTCAGCTCAAGAATAGTCTACACTACAATCTACTGGAGCGCACCTTCAGAACGTAACCTTTCTATATAGCAAGGGATGGCGGTAAGCCGGTCATCCCTGATCGCACCACCGCACAACCACTCGCAAGTCTATTACCTCTGTGAGTTTATTGGTTGGCACGGTGTCGCAGTTGACAGCGCCGCCGCCACCTCCCTGCAAGGAGGCCCCGGGTCTCAGTCTAAGTTCGAGTGCGTTTCTGTGTGCAGTGCACGCGTGTCCTTCACGTGTGCACGTGCGTCTGGCCCGTGCACTCCGGTTTCTTTCCAACAATCCAAAGACATGCTGCCCACGTTAATCGTCCCGACCAAAATTTTCCTTCGCGCCCCGAGATGCTGCAGCCTGCTGGACAACTGTTACAAAGAGCCACTTAGCTCAGCGGTTCCTTCCAGCTCATATACAAACTGCCTGATTGCAGCTCCGTGTCAGCCGCACAAGCGGGCTGCTGCACGGCCGTGTCTGCACCGCGAGTCACGGCAACCGCAGTCAATCGCCTACCTCCCCGCACGCGGCGCCATTATAATCGGCCGCGTAGTGGTGCGGTCGCGGTGCGCAGCGTAACACATCGTCGTGAACGCGATTCCGTCAGTCCACAAGTCTCCGCGTGAGTTTCTGATCCTTTAACTGTCCGGGTCTTTGTATGAGTCCATATTAAGAATAATTGTATTTAATAATAGCGATATATTGTATTACTAAAGCACCTTTCACCCGAGGATCATAAAGTGCTGCACACAGCTTTGGAGAACGGCGTGTCAGCAAAAACATCAGACTTGATCAATTAAAGTAAAATCATTACTATATCAATGAAGGACGTAAAATAACAAACAAACTTGTTAAAACAAATGAGAATAACAGAACCTGGGAATCCAACTGCCTCGGGTAGGGCCTTCTCTCTTCAAGGCGCAGATGTGACCACTGCATAGGCACCCTGCCACCTATAGGTCCATGGGTCTCTGTACGAGTCCATGAGTCTCTCTGTGAATGTAAGGTTCCATGTATGAGACTACTGATCTGTGTGAGACGATGGGTCTCTGAACGCCCACTGCCAGCATCCTCCGAGGGCACGAGTGGGGTTCGCACTCACTCTTCTCCAAAGCCAGTGGCTGGATTCACAACTTGGACATTGCAGCGATGTCGGTTTTCACGGCTCGATGCATGATGATCGCTTCGAAACGCTGCCCTCTCGGGACAGCCGCGTCGTTTTCTTCCTCTCCTCCCCTCGCGACGTTTCGCCTCTTCACACGTTCGAGGTATCCTCAGGCGCTTGAGAGGCATTCCGCGTATCGAAATTGAGTTGCCCATCACTCGTTTCCCTTCTCGCGAATTTCTGCCGCGCCTGAGGATGCCTCTAACGTGCGAGGCGAAACGTCGCGAGGAGAGGGAGCGAGCGAACGAACGACGCGGCTGTCCCGAGAGAGCAGTTTTTCGAAGCAATCAACTTAGACATTGCCAAATGACTGCTGCTCAACTCACAGACGTATGAGAGAATGAGAATGCATGGAAGCAGCTCCTGCACCCATGTTTACCTGTACGGGTTCGATGCATCGCTTCATCGCAGGTGCGGACGCAGAAGACTTTTGTGTGGATGTTGTAAACGCCTCTGAGATGTGCACAAAGAATCGGGAGGAAACAAGTAAGCGTAACAGGTAACATTGCGTTACATTTATGCAATGTGTGTTTTTTCTGTCCTCAAAATGGGGAGGATGTACTGCACCACTGAATGGTCAAATTAATCTAGGAAATATATCACTCGAGTGGTGTTTCCTTGGTGAAATAAAAAATCATGAACAACGTATGACAAATTAACGATTCATAGCTAAGGCGATACAAACACACAGATACAGCTGATTTTTTTCGATTTGTCAAGATTCAAACACAAGATTTAGGTCGCGAATACAATATTGTATTTTTATAAATAATTTATTAAATGCGGCGCTCCTCTTTTCTTTATGGGGTCACACGAACCCAATTACGCAAAGACAAAATACGGCCATTCACCCTGGTGCAATTCGACGTGTGTTTCATACGCTATAGAATTTAGATTCATTTTAGGAATTGGCGCGGTAGTTATACGAATTGCTCTCCACGCTGCTGTCTTGGGATACCCGTGTCGGTGACGAATGACGACGGAGACCAATTCTCACACATCTAGCCGTGAAAACCTCCATAAGTGCACTGGTTATACCCCATTCTTACTAAGTTACACAACGACTTTCAGTACAAAACAACAAAAAGTTCCACCCCCCCCGTCGTAATGCCTTTAACAAGCCATTGAGCAGAATGCTGCGAACAAAAACGAATCTGTTATCTTTCATCATCCAGGTTAACGCGATAACCGCGGCGCGATTCCCAACAACACGGTGTAACAGTGGGGGCCCTCTCACGCTGCACGCACGCACTGCTGCCAGGCCGTGGAACGTGGTCACAACAAGGGAACTGTAAACAGGACGAAACTGGGAGAAGCCCCCATTTCATCTCCACTCCTGGCACCTGCGGGTTCCTCCGATCGACGGGTGTCCCGCTGCAGTTGGGCCTGCTGCACGCGTAGCGACAATGCCCATTGCTCTCACCGTCGATGTTGGATTGTCGGGCGACGTTGCCCACAGGAGCCCTGCGTCTGACACTCGACGGTGCCTCGCTGTGAAAGTCCAGAGCCGCCGCGCCGGCCTTCCCGCGGCCGCCTGCAACAACGCGTTCGCACAGGGGGAACGGCGCAAGCGGAGGCGACTTTCAGCGGAATCTCGCTAGTGCGCTCGCCCATTACGGTGGTTACAGCTATCGATGTTCTCTCGCTCTCTCTCAACACCTGTAATCGTACTCACACCAGGATGACTGATTGCGAAAGAGGCACGGTTCATCAAAATCACGAAATAAAAACCAATAAATCAAAGTACACCAAAGCCACCAACAACAATCAGTACAAAGACACAATCACATGATTAATCTAAAATACTGAGGCCAATAAAAAGTGTCACAACTTACTTTGAGTACTGTAACCATTTTCGCATAGAAACAAAAATAAATATTTTTTTAAAAATTAAAAACGCACTCAAAAAAGGTTCGCTGCAATCTAAATGTGATTTTATTCCATAAGTACGGTTCGGGATTTAAAATATCCCTCTTATGAGTGTTTTATCAACGTATCTGTTCTGTATAGTGAGGGATGCCTCTTTAATTACGGGGGTACAAGGATCTGCCAGCCATCTCAGTCAGGCAACTCACATACACCTGGGTCTATCGAATGACCTCCTGTCGGCGAGTCTGCGACACTTCACATGGCCTCGAAGTGCACCTGGCCTGGCACAAGCGCTGTGGTGGCATCGCCGTCATTTGTGACCCGTGAGTGAAAAGTACTCTGGCAATGCTATTATAATTATTATTATGAGTGCCGAATGTTGGTTATTCCCGTTATGTATGGTGACTTGGGGAGACATTCACCCAGCAGCCAGAGTTTTTGTCTAAACTGGAAGGAGCTATGTATCTCCTTTTAACAGTTGTCCCACAGGGAGGCATAAGCAAGTTAGTGGATAACTTGGGCTATATCTCGGATGGGATATCAGTCCACGACAGGTCACCTCGGCAATTTAGTCCTCAGGCCAATTAACCAGTGGAATGATTATAGCATATAATCATTTTGTGATGATGTGTGTATCTCTTAGGTCTCTGTATATACACGTCTGTGTGTGTGGGCAGTGGTGATGAAGTGGTTAAGAGGACTGCATTATGAAGCCGGAAACTCGAGTTCGATTCACGCTCACGACGTACATCCGTCACGAATATCTGAACAAGACCTGGGCCTTCTCTAGGTCGACTCAACCGTAAACGATTACCTGGTACAGTGTGTACACAGCAGCACCAGCGAGTCAAAGTCGGACGCGAGTAACGCTGCTCACCCACCACCTCGTGTGCCGTGCAGGCCTTCACAGCTGCCACTCGCTACCGGCACTTGCCCCAACAGTTAGTTAAGGCTACACGGGGGATCTTTATTCTTGTGTACAAACAACTGAAACGCAAGAGGCCACTTTCCTCGTCACCTTCGCGCCGGCGACAAGAGCGATGTCGAGCTAGACGTGACATTAACAGACAAGCACGCCGCGTACTGCCGCTGATGTAACCAGCATTGAAACCGGTGACACTTGAGATCACCATGCCTTGGCCACAAACTCCTGGCTAATGCGTTACTAATGCAACGAACCTACTTAGCCGCATTATGCAACAGTCGTGCTAATGAAAGGGACCGAGCGTTCCTCCCTCGCCAGCTCGCCCCGCTACGCCCGTGGAGAGCGCGTACGATCGGAAGCGCGCACGTCGTACGCGTGAGAATGGTCGGCATGGCGTCGTAGCGGCGAGTAGCGATGCTGCCTCACTGCAGGAAGGACCTGGGCTCGACTCCCGGCTCGGGTGCCTGTGCGGAGTTTACGTGTTCCGTGTGCGCGTGGATTTCACCGAGTACTCCGGTCTCCTCCAACAGTTCAAAGACATACAACCTAGGTTAATTGTCCTGATTAAACGCCCCCGGTGTCCTGAGATGTTGCAACTTGCTTACACCACCTCACTGGACAATTATCATGAAGAGCAACGTAGCTTATGGGTTGTTTTTAGCTAAAATAGAGACACTCTTCCTTCGTAGGTCATTTCTCTCCCAGTGTGCTGACATTTACTCGGAACCAGTAAGTGGTTTCTGTGTGGGCTAGGCGTGCAACGTTTCGACCAATGCTTACCGATTAATAAACATCAAGTTTTAATCATCGTGTTAAGAAAACATTTCTTTACGAGTTGGGAAAATTGCACGCAAACGTTACACACGTACAGGCTGCGCAGAGAACAGACCGGATGAGGAAATTATTTTTAAAAATGTAGGAATTAGACGAAACAAATAGACCGCTAAATTGAATCACAAGCCTGAACTACAGCAATTCCTTGCACAGCGAGGAGCCAGAGTCATTGTATTCCTGATATAGACCACAATTTTATAGTTTTCACAGAGATACTGCCAATATTATGCAGGCACCTTATTCGGGGGCAAAGTGTCAGTACTCCGAACTGTTCCCGGGCATCTGGAGAGCGTATAAAAGTAGGCCAAACTACTTAGGCCTTTCGTGAGCAAAGCTACCTTAGTATTTCACTCCGCTAAGCAAGAGAGCAGCAACCGGCATTTGAACGATCCTACGTTTACGGAGTCAGGTGCAACCTTCGGTGTGAATCTAAGCCCAGGGACAATCCAGCCTGTGATGGGATCCTGCTGATCGAGACATCCTCAGGTCTATTCAGCACAGAAGGGGGGGGGGGCGCATCTGCAATCAACAACTGTGGGTCGTCTTCCACCACATCGATCGATATAAATAACAAAATTTGCATCCCCAGAGCACCTTTTACCCGAGGGTCACAAAGTGCTGCACAACATCAACATCAGAAACGATCAATTGAGTAAAATAATGACTGTAAAAACCTACATCATTACAATGACTACAAATCACCTAAGGGCTTCAAATAAGAAATAAAATTATTGTTAAAACAAACAAAGGAAGTGTTTCTGAGCAGGCACAGGTCAACAGCGAGCCATCATCCAGACACACAGCAGTGAGCGGCATCAACAGTCCTAGCCAGGGGACATCAAGGCCTAATGGCACGAGTGAGTCTTGAGACGAGATTTCAAGATGCCCAGGGACAGCTGACGGAATCCCCAATGGAAGGGAGTTCCAGAGTTTTGGAGACTTGCGTGAGAAGGCTGTCACTCATCGTCCACCCATTTGTCACACTGTAGCATGCCTGCGACCAAATCTCATGCAATGCACCGATTGCAACAATGTCTCAGAGGCTAAGCAGGATTCATCCTGAATCGTGATCTCGTACGGGTGACCCTAGCATGCAAAATCCGGTTGTTACAGGTTGCAGGGCGAGGCAGTGCACAGCAGACTACAGTATTGTTGTACTATATTGCTATGCTCCCATGCTTAAATGCACCCCCGCTTCACTCATCCAAGCGGACCGGTAAGTTGGAAGTACGGCGAGGTAAACGTCATTACCCTTGCAGTGTGGAGTATGCTCTTCCAGCAGTGAAATTAAGGAAGGTTATACGTGAACATGATAAAAATGCTCTGATAATTTATACCAAATATTTACAGATGAATTAACTAAGCAAATTCAATGACAAATATCATCCTTTAAGACCTGTTCACCAAGAAAGGACCGAGCAGGAGAGATAAGAGTCCAGACGTGTTTACCACGGGAGATCTTAGCAGGAGCACTTGTCTCAAGACCTGCTTCACCAACGGAGACCCTAGCAGGTGCGCTGGCTTTCAGGTGACACTGCTCTGCGAGGTTCACTGGAACAAGCAAACGCCTCCACCAAGATAAGGTCACCATTCTTGAAGAGGAGCAGTGTATGAAGATCATTTCTATAATGAGTGGGTAACTATTGTTTTGCATTTTTAATATGTGTTTCCCCAGTGGGCCCCACAGGCTCAAAATGAGGAGCTGCCACTGAGCAGCTGACCAACGGCCCAGCCACTCGCGGCTGTCGTGTGGTCATAGAGAAACAGGCGCGGCTCACCTCGCCCTCCTCTCGTCGCACCGCCCCTCGTCGCACCGCCCCTCGTCGCACCGCCCCTCGTCGCACCGCCCCTCGTGCCTGCCGACCCCCCGCCTCTTGCCCGACTCCTGCTGCCCCTGCCTCGGCCCCTGCTGGTGGGAGGTAGGACCTCGTCCGACCTCTCCTCGTCGTCGTCTTCCTCGTCGTCGTCACGATCGCTCGTCATCCCAGCGGGTCTCATTTCTCGCGAGCGGCTCACCGCCTACAGCAGCGAGATAATGGGTTTGTACCGAAGCAGGTTTCGCCACCGCTCGATGCGTGATGAGAATCGCTCTCCAAACCGTTGTTTCGGGACAGCCGCGTCGCTGACGTTTCGCCTCCCACGTTGGAGGCACCGTCAGGCGTGTCTGAGCGGTTTCGCTGAAACGTGTTGCGCTGTACACCAGCAGCGGCGCAGGTGCACAGCGCTCTGTTGAGAACCCCTACAGTGCATTGGGAACATACTCTGAACGCGCTGCAGGTTTATAGCACAGCACGTGTCAGCCAAAACCATGCAGAAACGCATGATGATACCTCCCATGTGGGAGATGAGAGAGCAGGAACACTCGGCTCGGCCATCCCGAAAGGGCAGCTATGAAGCGTGATTCTCAACATAAGAAATTATAATTGTTATATCCAAAACAGTCCCCCCTTTTCCAATATTATCCTAAATGTCCTACAGGTGTCGTGTCATAAAGTGTCCATTCGGAAATTGCACGGAGCAGCACAAGCCCAGCAGTCAATTCGATTTTTCATTCCCAGAACTTGAATTCAGGAAACTCAGGCAGCCACTGGTGACACTGAGCATAAATTCGCTACACTTGGGAACAAGATGCAATCATAGGTAGCAAAACACAAATTTGAAAGAGACATCTCTGGAGTAACGATAATATTACAATTTGTAACGTGCTGCACAAATGTTATGCCTTGTCATGGACGAGACACAGATTTGGAATCTGTGAGTAGGGGGGGGGGGGTGACAGGAGGAATTGTCCAGATGGAGAACCCGGAGGAAACCGACGCAGAACAGGAGAAGAGCACAGAAACTGCACAACTAAAGGTGCCCGAGGCAGGCAGGGATCGAACCGCCTCAGGCAGAACGATCTGTGAGGCACAAATGTTACAACTGCGCCACCCTTCTGCCCAGTAGAGTTATCTGCAGTGAGCCACCTGGCCACTCGTCCCTGACTTGATCTATGCGAATTTTAAATTATCCCCCAAAGTCGTACGTGCATTGCCAGTCACGATAATATCTGAATCTTTCACCATCTAAAACCACTGTTTACCTAAAATGTCTAGCTCTACGCATGTGGTAATGGAAACCTTTATCTGTACGCCTGCCTAGAAAACAATCAAAATGCTAGCACTGGTAGCCTAAACATAATCTAAAAAGTGGCCCCAATTGAGACGACATTGAAAATAATCTGACGGCTGAAATCCAACAAGCTTTTGCAATGCTTGAAAGCCACATTGTGTGTAAATTAGCGCATTGCACTGCACGCTCACAAGTAACAGTTAAACTATGTTATTCTAAATGAAAGCATTGGAAATGTTACGAAGGTCAGTCACGAGTCCAGTGCATAACTGACCCGCCAGCTGTTATCAAGATTGTTTGTTACGGCAATGCCCAAGATGACGGAAAAAGGTTGTCAGCGAGAGACCGCTATGTGTCAAGTCGTCTCGTGCAGGTGCACTGAGTATTGCAATCCTGGGAATGGCAAGACTTATCGGAGTAAACACGGGTCTTGACTTATCGCTCATACGCCACTCAGACGGCTTATATAAGCAGCGTGTGTTGTGGCAGAAAAGAGTCTGCTGTCGGGCCTCTGAACATTTCAGAACGTTCCGCAATCCTTTTGATTTCCACAGCAAAAAGAATAAAAAAACACAATCAAATGGACCGCCAGCTCAGACTCCATTACCTCTTTAATGTCCTCGTCCTCCTGCATGCTGTTTTGGCAGGACAGACGAAAGTGCCGCACCTGAAATCAGACGAGGGTTTTTTTTTTAACGGGGGCCGGATGCAGAGGAAATGTTCGACGTAAAACCGGTGCGTCCGTTCACTTGTCAGCGCTGCTACTGACAACAGATGATAAGCCATTATCAGAGTACCACACTCTCCACATACGGTGCACAGGAAAAGCAAGATGCATTTTGGGGTCATTTTGTAGGAAGGTTTTGATGTATAGTGAAGGACTATGGTATTTATAGAGATGTCTTCTAGAAACTGCCAACGAGGTTATTTAAAATTGAGTTAAAAGTCTTTCTGCAAAACAGATCGGAAGAACTAGCTTTTAAAAAAATCTCATGGAAGATAATGTATTGCCCGGATCATAAGAGAAGCTGCCAATTTTTGCTTTTAAATACGGGGAAACAAGTACAGCATATAATCAGCAAATAATTTACCAAACAATGTAGTGGAAGAGTGTGTTATGATCAATTAAAAAGGCATTATAGTTTTACACTAGCCACCGTGACTGAAAAAAATTGCCGCAAAATAAAAATAGTTTGTAATGGTGTAGGATTACACAGCTCAATATATAGTAATTTCTTTCCATTGCTGTTCTTTCGGGATGGCCGTGTTGAGCGTTCCCTCTCCTTTAGGCAGAATGCACAATACAGCCATCCCAAAAAGAAGAGCAAAGAGGGGGAGGGAATCAGCCAAGCAATCAGCCAGTACAAACATTTTCCAAACAAAGTATCCTATATAATAATAATAATTGCATTTTTATAGCGCTTTTCATCCGAGGGTCACAAAGCGCTGCACAGAGCTGCGGATTAATGATAGAGTGTTTTTTGTGGGAGTAAATATAAAACCCAGATGAAACCAGCACAAAACAGCTGGACAAGATCACAAACTCCACGCAGAAAGCCACCCGAGCTGGGAATCGACACGAGTGGCTGATGCTCTCTAATCCGTGCAGCTCTCAACTAAAAACATCCACCAGCCAATGTTACTTCACAAACTTTTCAGCGTTTGTTTTGTGTTGCTTATTGGCTCACTTTCTAATGTTCCTGGCATAGCGAAGATCATGCCACTGATTTGCCCAAGAAAGACCCTTGACTTATTTTTGGCAGGTCATTTCACCAACTCCAGTCACGAGTAGTTGGCATTATGAATTAAAAGTGAAGTACTTGGACAAAAACCCAATTACAAAATCTACTGGACTCAACAGAAGGTCCATGCAGATGATTGACAAAAGCAGTGAAGAAATTGCCTGCTCCTTACCAACATGATGACAAAAACTAAAACACTTTGTTTGCACTGTCCCAGCCAGCATCTCCCAGCTTAGAAATCCTGCTCAGCTTCAATTGTCTAACGCGGTAGGATGCATTCAGGGCAAGTTTGTCTTCCTAGCCATACACACTAAAAACAAAGCGATTCAATTAATGTAAATGACAAGTTATAACCCGTGCAGCATTCGTTCAATGCCAAAGGAATTTATTTTAAGAGAGAATGACTTAAGAGGCATGAGGAGTCTTCAGAGAGGCAGACAGGGTGAATGCAGACACGCGTGCTAAACATTTTGAGCTTAACGGCCAATTAATGAGCGTATTTTCATTTCTGCGAGGCACCGAAGTTACCACCGCACCATCCTGTACTTAGACACTGACAGCACGTCGACACGTAATTGGTGGAAACAGACAAACATTATTTAACACGAAATAATGTCAATCAATCCTGCCGAAATCACCTTGGCGTTGACCCTGACCATAGAATCCCACTGGGTGAATGCTTCATTAATGCGAGTCGCGCTCAATTATTTACATGTCTGAAGCTAGATAATGTGTGGCCAGCTGTGCAGCTCGCCAACTATTATACAAAACCTCGAAAAGTATCATCTTCAAGGATGATTTACATTAAAATAAACAAGGAACCGTCCATGTCTTAACAGGAATTACTTACAGGGAAGCATCTTATACGGGCTATTTAGACTGCCATTGTGCAGCAACAATTGTTTCAGCAGCCAACCTCTAAACCTGGTATTATATAAATGTAGTTCTTCTGAAGGGTGGCAGTACTGTGGTCTGGTGAGTAGCGCTGCCACCTCACAGCAAGAAAGTCTCAGCTTCGATTCCCGGCTCGAGTGCCTGTTGTGTGTGAAATCTGCACATTCTCCCCCGTGCCAGCGTGGGTTTTTGCCGGGTACTCCGGTTTCTCTACATCTGCAATATGAAAGAAGAATTAGCGGGGAGTTTTTTTTTTGTTGGTGATGCACGGGTTCATTTGGCCATCAGCTGACTAATAAGTCACAACGCAAGCTGCGCTAATGAAGCGTTTCAGAAATCCCATTTGCTCTACGTCGCTGCTGCTGCTGCTGCTGTTTACAGGTCGTGCGGTCACCCCGCGCAGCGGGAGGCACGTCCCTTGAAGCAGTCCCACGCGTTCATTACGTTACTCTTTAGAAACGGGACATTCGGTCGCTCGCGCCGCGCTTACGAGGCACCCTCGAACTGCGACGACGTTAACACAGCAAGTGTGGCCCGGTGGACACCATCCTGAGTTGGCTAGAGATGTATGCCAGACGACAGCTACGGAGGGTGTTGGAGATCTGGATAATGTAAGGATGTTGGTTTTCACAGCTCGATGTACGAGAATTGCTCTCCATAGCTGCTCTTTCGGGATAACCGTGTCGAGCGTTCTTGCTCTCTCCCTCTTCACGACGTTGCGCCTCCCGCGGCAGAGGCATCATCACGCGTTTCTCCGGGGTTGTGGCCTAAACGTGTTGTGTTTTACAATGGCAGGGTGTACAGAGTGTGTTCCCATCACACTGTAGGGATTCACAGGGCACACGCGTCCCGGCTGACAGAGGGCATAAGGCGGGGGAATACCCATGATGTGACGCCAGTACATCGCAGGGCACACTCTTTAGGGCAATATACTCAGCAGGCCAATTAACTTAGGCAGCAGCATGTCTTTGGAGGGTGGGAGGAAACCGGAGTACCCACGCGGGTACGGGGAAGAACGACCATGTATTCTCGTCTCATGCTTAACTGGACATATTCCTACGAAGAATTCAAAAGCACTTCACCTTATAAAAGATGCACGTAATCTATGCTGATCAGTAGTTTCCATGAAATTGGCATTAAAATTTACAGGCATCTTCATAGCATGTCTGTCGGTAGTAGCGAATTGTTTGAACATACTTCATGAAACAGGTCTACGTGAGTGAACAGAGACAGCCGATCTGTTTATGAATCACTTGCGATTGCCGTTTGATCTGGCAAGTAATCGGCCCAGTACATGGGGTTCAGAGCGCAGCAAATTAACCACTTGGCACGATGGTGCAGTGAGGAGCATCTTCCGCCTTACAGCAAGAACACCTGGGTTCGTTTCCTGGCTTGGTTGCCTTTCTGAGTGGAGGTTGTATGTCCTTCCCGTGTGCGTGTGTTTTCACTGGGTACTCCAGTTTCCTGCCAGAGTCCAAAGACACTCATCCTAGATTAATTTTCCTGATTAAATCACCTCGGGTTCTCTGAGACATTGTAATTTGCTTGCCCCTTCCCACTGGAGAACTGTTATAAAGAGCTACACAGCTCAACGGTTTCTTCCAGTTCCAATACAAAGTGACTACTGACAACCCACCCTGATAAAAACGAGTTGAAACATGATGATTGCTTCGAAAAGCTGCTCTCTTGGGACAGCCGCGTCGATGGCTCTCTCTCCTCTCCTCGCGACGTTTCGCCTCACACGTTGGAGGCGTAAATGACACAAACCCACAACTACGCTTTGAACCCACAACCGAGAGACGACCGGATGAGTCAAATTATAAAGCATCGCGAGCGTGAGACGGCATTTAAAGAGATCGTCAGACGTAATGGGACACAATGTACCCTGACCTGTTCATCAATGGTATCGACGGAGGAAATCTTTATTCTCTTCAGATGTTCCTGGGTCTTTTTGAGCTGAACTTTGACCAGCTCTGAGATGGCCTCCTTTTCTTCCTTGTCAACAAACTCCTGCACCGCGGCACCCATTCCTCGCTCCGTCAACAGCCCCAGCTGCACGTTCTGAATAAAAGCGCACGCACACTGAGCACGCGCGACGCGCCCACGCGCAGTTCTACTCACCTCGTTTCTTCGTGCACCGATTAACCACGCGGAGGGTGGAGTGGTGGTATGGTGGTTGGCTGTGGCATGCAGCGGTCGCATCGTGGCAAGGAGTAGTGGCACGGTGGTTAGGGCATTACTCTATGAACCAGGCGACTCGAGCTCCATACGCCACGCAGTGAGTCTTCAGCCGACTAACAAAGCCTGTAATTTATCATAGTGATAATAACTTATAGAACTTTAAAACAAATCACCAAAAATGTGTCAAGGCGCTGTGCAAGAAGACTTGCGACAAGCGCTCACTTGCTGCGGAGGTCATTATCAATAGGAGACAAATCGCTTGCACCCAAGCGTGGCTCTTAACAAGAAATTCTATGCGCAAGAGGGAGCCTGGCGAGTTTTTTTTTAAGTAAAAAAATGTGTTCTCACAAAGATCAAAGAAACTTTGTCCCCACTGTTAGTTTAATTATATGTTTAAGTTTGCACGCAGATTAAGTTATCAAGCTATGAACATGGTTTACCACCTCTTATATAATCTCATATGTAGGCTTTTACAGCCAATATTATGATACCCTTGGGTTAGATGACGGTGGAGGCATCATGCTGTAACTCACCATCACCCGATGAAGCCAAAGAGGTCAAATCATTACTTGGTTGAATGGGCCCCCAATTGATTTTGTCCTTCAGCAAAAACGGTTACGTTGCAAAGCGGGGTGGAATTTCAACGTATTTACGGTATTTTGCTGGAGATTAAACCCAGTATCACCAGGCGTTTAGACGAGTTGGACAGAGCGAACACGTGTAACCTTTAATTCTGATGGAAAAGCAATTAAAAAAACTTTAGTAGACTGAAGTTTAAAGTGGTGGCCATCGTTAAGGGTGACTGGTGGGGAGAATTCAGAAGGATGGCGTGAATAGGGTGGGGGGAAACACAGAGAGGGAATGCCAAACATGATTTCCTCAAACTTGTTGGAGAAACCGGAGCTGTGAGATCTTCACACACGGGCGATTGAACGCAAGATTATAGGCCGCACACTTAAGGCTATGCAATAATCTCTTAAAGACTTTGCAGCAGTCTTCGGCAACAGTAGAATTCAGCGCAGTGCGATCGGAGCACAAATCACAGACAGAAGAAAATCACTCCAGGAAAACGGGATACTACTGCGTAATTGGGAATGCAGTCGTGGAAGTGTAAAATTATAGTCCATAGGTCGGTGGTGGAAACGATGGGAAAATTTCTAAAATCTTTCACCCTTGTCCATGAGAAGAATGAATGGGTATTCCGCAGTCAGTGGAGTGTCGTGGGGTATCCCCATCTATGCCAGGGTATCTGGGCCAGTGTGGGAAAGTAGGCCAATTGCAATTTAAAGGGACGCTTCACAGCTCCCTCTAGTGGAGGCCTATACACAGCAATGGCGTGAGCAAGTAACTGCAGAGCTGCTCCCTTTTACTCAATTCAGTAAACTAGCGGCGTCCGTCCGAAGAGTTACTCTTGTTACAAGGGCGTAACACATGTTGAGATCAGGATGAATGGGGGGAGGAGTCGCTTCAGTGGGTTGATGGTACAGTAGTGCAAACTTGGCAATTTAAAGCTAAAATCATGTTAAAGTTTCAGTAAAGCTGAACTAGACAAAGAAGGCTTTGGTGTTGTGCACATATGTGCTCAGGGCGAATTCAAACCCGGTATCCTCAGTGGGTACATAAAAGATCTCCCACATAGCCTTAACAGACTGTAGGGTCAAGTCCTGTTAGCGAGCACCTATGAAGGTCGAAAAGGCACCCAAGGGGGCGGGTGACCAACACCACGCCAGGCCGCCTTTGTCTCCCTAGTGGCAATATTTACACATTGCACTACTCATTTCAGGCTGAGTGGACTTAGGGGAGGCCCAGGATCGGTTGAGAAAATTGTCACTGGTGCTGGCCGTGAGCGGGATTCGAACTCGGATCGCCGGGTTTGTAGCCCAGCGTGTTAACCGCTGAGCAACCGCTGAGCCACCGCTTTCCCCTTAGTGGACACATACACATATACATACAAACACGTGCTCCATTAAACACAGATTGCCCAGAGGCTCGCAAGATGTTTGCGTGACAACCCGAGCTACCGAACGATACCTTTTCGGCCGTCTTAAAATACTCCTTGACCAGGTCTTCAACTCGCAGCGTGCTCTCTCCATGCGCCGCGCGCGAGAACTCCCCGTCGAAATACATCTCGTTCTCTGCGGGCACAAGCATCAACAGCGGTGTCACCGCGGCCGCGCGCACCCCTCGTCTCCGCACGCATGCGACTGGTGCCCCGGTGCCGCACGGACAGCGGTCGGCCAGCGCGCAGGATGTGATGTCGCGGTGGTAAAAACCAGCGACTACGGCAAGAAAGCCCTGCCTGAGGCAGCCTCAGGGACCTTTGTGTGGGGCTTGCGATTTTCTCCCCGTGTTCGACCCGCGTTTCCTCGGAGTTCTCTGCTTTCCTCCCACACACTCATTAATTGAACAATACAACACATAAGACGCAGTGTTTGGCAAGAATGCACCTGAGGCATTCTATATTCGAAAGAGTACCTCTGAAATTTAATAGGTGCGTGCATAAATTGTTTTTGTTATTATGCATATTTTCTTGTTCTCTCACGATAATGGACTTTCCTTAACGCGGACTTAATGTGTTCTTACAGAAAAGGACGTTAATGGACCGGGCTTGAATGTGCGAGCGCTGTACCGCTACCAACTGAAGAGGAAGCATAATTGGTAACATTTCCAAGCAATGCTCTTTATTTTATGCAGATATGGTTGAAGGATTGACTGTACTTCAGAGTAACAAGGCCTTGAAACCACTACAAAATGTGAAGCGTGTAGACATATGGATGCATTTCTTATTGGCATCTGGGTATAAATGGACTGTTATTAGCACTTCCAGCGGTAAGAAAACCTTTTAAACAAAACGGACGCAGGTATTGACTGAAACTCAAATACGCATTAATATGAAGGTGGTGGCGTGGAGGCAGCGATTAGCATAACTAGCTCAGTTCGATTCCCGGGCCAAGGCTATGTCAGCGGCAAACACACACCAAGGTTGTAATGACGTATGTTTTCACGGCTCGATGCATGATGATTGCTTCGAACAGCTGCTCTCTCAGGACAGCCGCGTCGATCGCTCCCTCTCTCCCCCCCATCGCAACGCTTCGCCTCGGGCAAGGCGCCTGCGGATGCCTCGAATGTGCGAGGGCGAAACGTCGCGATGGGGGAATAGCGGGAGCAATGGACGCGGCTGTCCCGAGAGGGGCAGCTTTTCAAAGCAATCATCACACGCCGAGGTTGTCCATTACTGGGCTGTCGGTTCTATCCAAACCTGGCAAGTGTTTTCGGGCCATTACGTTTCATCAAACCAGGTATTGTGAGGACGTGTGCATGTGGAGGATGTAGATTAATTAGCAACGTGAAAGGCATGCGCGTGCTGAGAGAACATGAAAGCCTGATCTAATGCTAAGAGACGGGTGCAAGGCAAGGGTCACAGAGATGGACTCGAAACACACAGCTAGAAAAAATGCTTCTACAAATGCTGTGAATACAGGTGCGTATGTATGATGATGAAATCTGATACCATAATGTAATAAATAACACACTTGGAAGCTTGGTTTTAAACACAAAACGACAGAAAACGGCATAAATACACTGTGGATGTGAGAGGGAAAATAGATTTTGGTAGACTGGGGGGAGGAGATTTGGGAGATGAATGAGAGGGAGTTTTGTTTTCCTCTTTCCCCGAGCCAGGTATTGCGGTGAGTACCTATCGCCAAGTGATTAAAGATAAGACCTCAACCAAACCTAAATCAAGTTGTTGGATAACTGGCCCTTTGATGATAAGATGGTGAATGCAACAGCTATAGCATTCAGTAAACAGAAGCAAGCGTCATCGGGATAAATCGATTGCAGGGACTTCTTAACCGCTCTCTCTTACGGGTGTCGTGCCAAAGCAATTCGTACGGGCAAGTAACGCAGCGCAAGCCTGCTTACCCTCATTTGCCAGAGCGGTTAGTTCAGCGAGCATCGTTTAATAATGGAACAGAACATGAGTGTACAGCGTGGCCAGCGTGACCCGTTTGCACACCGACAATGCTGCCAAATCGCTTAAAAAGGTCCTCGATTTAGGCAGATGATGACAGAAAAACAAGACGTCACCAGTGAAAAGCACATGGGTGGGTGGTTATGCAGTGAGCGTCGACACATTTACATTTGTCTCCCTGGCCATGACGTTGAAAGAGAGTGAAAGTATTTTTTTTTTGAAGCAGATAAGTGCGAACTCTCACCGATGTAATGGATCACAAAGACAAACTCAACGCAGGGTCACGAAGACGATGACACATGGCACCAACCACTAAGCCGCCACAGCCAAAACGCACAAACACCACTCCAATTGCCACTGTGATCCGTCACTGCAAGTTAAAGTTTGGATCACATGGACCAGAGATATAACAATGCCATGAATCATCGCTATCGATGTTTACGTTCAGAGAGCATGGACGTGTTCAAAAGTATGCACGGTTATTTATTTATCTATGTTGCATGTAACAATGATGGCCCACTACTTGAGTGTGAGCATTGCTCTTCAGAACTGCTGTTTCAGGATAGCAGTTTCGAGCTTTCCGCCGTCCTCCTCGACTCTTCGCCTAACACGCTGGAGGTGTCACTTCAGGCCGATGATGCCTCCAACGTGGGAGCAGAAACGCTCGACACGGACATCCCGAATGAGCAGCACTCAAGTCAGTGAATCGGAGGATCGAGCGTGGTGGCGTAAAGTGTGGGTAGGCTCACGTGTCCCAACTGGGCCGTAGGTCAAAACACCATCAATAGGTGCCCTTTGGAGCACCCTCTAGCAGAGATCAGTGGCAGCGACAGATACATTGCAGGGCTGTACCTTTATCCATACTTTATACTCACACCCCCCACCCCCATGCCCAAAAAACGAAGACACTCTCAAATTCGCTTGTGACATTTCGGGAGAAAATTCATGGAATCGCTGCAGATGGACAAGGATGAACAGTGGCACCCTCGGGCTGACACTTGACCTCTGCATACATTTACTGCAAGGGGGAAACTTGACCCATTAACCAATTATACATTTTTAAGCGGCCACGATCAATTTTGATTCGATCAGCATTAGCGGGGACACAGCAAGGCCGCTGACCTGCGCCTGCTCAGGAACACTAATTCCTTCCTTCCTTTATTAAACAATTACGTGATTTTATATCCTTCATTGATTTTTAGCAATTATTTTATTTTAATTGATCTATTATAATGTTCTTGACATGCCGTTCTCTCCTCTGTGTCTCCCCTCGTCTGTGTCTCCGCTCATCTCTCCTGGTCTCCCCGCTGTCCCCCTCATCTCCCTCGTCTCTTCTCATCTCTCCTCGTCTCCTCTCATCTCAGTACCAGTTGTCCGATTTTCACTGCTTTGTCATTTGTCACATCTCAAAACGTGTCGGAAATGTGACGAAAATCAATACAAAATCGGCTCTTATTAAACCACATTATGATTGCTGCACGTCGCTTCATTGTTTGGCATGATTAAAACCCATAAATAGCAATGTAATAATCTTTGTGTGTGGAAAATATTAGGAAATCGAGTACAAAACTTAATTTTAAGCAAATTCTGAAACTCATGCACTTTTCTGGCATGACTGTTTATGACTGTTTAAAGCAGTGTCTCATGACCTGACGGATGGACATTAGTAACCTTTTAAAACAAAGCTAATAGGCTCTATGGCGTAAAGTTCAGTCTGCAACTGTTATGAGTTATCGTGTCTTTATGGCTTGTCGAATATACCGGCGTCGTCCGATATCACGACATTAGCAAACATTTCCCGAGGATACATCAACAATAAGGCAAGCATTCGAAACGAACATCTGACTGAGAGCACGGTCCCTTTAGCATCATCCCCTTCGGCCGTCTGTGACACTTTATGGGTTCGTCAGATGGGCGGTGGAAAAAACCCGATACGCTCCGAGTGGCGTGACGAGCCCTCAACGTCGAGAGGCCAAAGATCCCTGCACCCTGATCTCACTGGACCCCAGAGGTGGAGCTGCCATGGCACGGTGCCATGGTGAGCAGTGCTGCCGCCTCACAGCAAAAAGGACCTGGGTTCGATTCCCGGCTCGGGTATCTTTCTATGTGAAGTTCGTGTGTTTTATCTGTGTCTGGGTGGTTGTCTTGCTGGCTACTCTAGTTTCCTCCCACAGTTGAAGGTCACGCTGCTGTTGCTACCTAGATTAACTGTCCTGCTAATTAAATTGTCCCCGGTGCTCTGAGGTGGATGGGCATCCCATTGTGGATATAGCCCTGCCGTGCGCCCTGTGTCTGCCGGTAAAGGCTCCAGCCCCCTGCGATTCTGATAATTGATGTGCTGTTAAGATTATAATTTGCAGATCTCTTAAGAGCAATTAAGACGGCACGAGGCTGTGTGTAGTGTTGGTGAAAAGTGACGCATTCAGCAAACTTCCTCCATCTCCACGTGTAAATCCATCTCACTAGTCTGGCAATCCACATTAAATTTCTGCCATGCAGCAACCTACAAAAGGCACACAACATACATATAGCACGGAGATGATGAAACCCATGATGAAAACCAGCAGGGACATTGAGATGAAAATCACTGATTAATATTTGTGAATCATAGGGTTCATGCACCAGCACCGCGTGAATCACACGAGGAGGCGTCAGCTTCCTGTTTACTGTGATCGGACCAGATTTCTCATCAGTTGTACACTTTCCAACCGACGTTGCAGAAACAGTCTGCTGGCGTTAAAGATTTAATAATCACAACCGAATATTACAATTCATAAGTCGCGGCACAGTATTTATTCACTGCCGCTGATATTCATTCGAAGAGAACAACTCGTAGGCACGAGGCAACCTGCACGATGGAGCTGCGTTGATATTAGAAGGACCGCTTAGTCCTGTATAACAGTAAAACACCCTACTGTTTCAGTAGGGTATATTAGTATACCCGACTGAAACAGCCCACTGTGATCAAAGGGTTGGCCAAATCCGACAGACTCACACCAAATTTGAAAGGCATACATCATTTGCATATATGCAAATGCATGTTCTACCGACAGTTACCCGCTGACTTGTGTATTGCCGACTACATAATTCCCAAGCAACGTGCAAGTTAGAAAGCATTACAAGGTCCGAGTGCACGCACGACTGCTTTGTACCAAACTCTTTTTTTTACTCTGGAGTCGCAAAGAAAAAAGACGTTGACGAAGACGTGGGGATGGAGGGCCCTGTACGAGCAGCTGACACAACTCGGCGGGGCTGGACGGAGAGCGACTACTTATCTCTCCGCGCTTTGAACGCGCCATCCCGTGGGAAACGGCCGAGAGCGAAATGCCGACGGCGAACTGAACCACCCTCCCAGCGAGGTGCGATTCTTCTGCGTCATCTCCGCACGGCGACAAAGCGGGCGACGTTACTGCTGTGGAGCGGCGCTGCCCACGTTCAGGGTCTGCGGCAAACGGCGGCAACCTGCGCCGCGGCGCGAGGCGCTCGCACGTTCGGGCAAATTCTCCCGTCGGCACGGCGCAACATCCTTGATCAGATTAATCCGCGATTCATCGGGCTCAGTGTAACACGGGAAGAGTCACGGATGCCCATGATCTCTACGGTTAAGAAGGAATGTGGATATAGTTAAGGATAAATAATACGGTGTATAGAGTAGTGAATAGTAGTGTCATGTATAGTAAAGTGTAGTTTATAATATCCACTGTAGGCACAGTCGGGAGCATAGGTGGTGCATCTGCCAGTCACCTCAGCCAGGCAACACATAACACCTGTGTCTGTCCCGTAACCTCCTGTCAGCGAGCATTCGACACTTCACGTGGCTTAAAGGTGCACATGGCCTGGCACAGGCGCCGTGGTGACGCCACCGCAACTACGTAGCGATGGTGGTTGTTGTAGTTTATAGTAATAGGCTGTACCGGTATAGGCCTGCCTCAAAATACGAGTCTTTTTAAACATTGGCCAAATATCAAATTATTGTCAATACAATTTCATAGATTTTGTATTACTCTCTAGAGACGGGATACCAGACATGCCCGGGACATGCCCGGGACATGCCCTGCACCTGCCCCACGGACTGTACGTTGTGCACTTTTTTGCTCTACGTGTACTGTGATCCGTTTTCCTGACTTTGTTGAGCAGTCGTTAAATATTAAGGTACCGTCTCCAACCCTACAGTGCTGCAGTTTTATGGGCAAATGAATAAACGCATGAGTTGACAAACACAATCGTGAATTTAGAACGGTGGCACTACATATGCAACACAAAATACAATATTTACCATGTTTACTAACTTACTTCATTGTCTACTGAATTGGATTTTCATGGCTCATGATATGAGAATCGCACTCAATAGTTGTTCTTTTGGGATAGCAGAGGGAGTTACATGCTTCTTTTAACAATTATTTTTGGGATGATTGCTTCGAAAAGCTGCTCTCTCGGGACAGCCGCGTCGATCGCTCCCCCTCTCCTCTCCTCGCGACGTTTCGCCTCACACGTCAGAGGCATCCTCAGGCGAAACGTCGCGAGGAGAGGAGAGGAAGCGATCGACGCGGCTGTCCTGAGAGAGCAGCTTTTCGAAGCAATCATCATGCATCGAGCCGTGAAAACCTACATCATTACAGTAATTGTTTTACTTGAGCTATTCTCACGTTGTTGTTGACATGCCGTTCTCTCCATAGCTCTGCATGGCGCTTTATAACCCTCGGGTGTAAGTGGCTTTAGAAATGCAAATATAACTATAAAGAAAGGCAATGCAGGGTAAGATTTGTTTCAGGAAGTTTAAAATTATAAAGAACGTGAGCGAAAGGAACGCAGTCTATGTTACCAGTTCAGTCAGTCATTCCGTTTTAATTTAACCTGGAAGGAGGCGTTGAGCTATTTTTAACATTTGTCCAGTGGGAGAGGATAAGCAAGGTACAACATCTCAGAGTACCGAGGGCAATTTAGCCAAGACAATAATCCTTGGCAGAATGTCTATGGACTGCGGGAGGAAACCGCACTACTGGGCGAGAACAGACATGGACACGGATAGACCGTGCAAACTCCACACAGAAAGGTGGCCGGGAATCAAAACCTGAATGTGTTCAGTTTGACAGCAAAGCGAGAGGCTGTCTCCTTGTAAACAACATCAGACCGATGTCATTTCCATCTCAAAGTGCGAGACAGCAAACCCAAAGGAATTGTAGATGAAGCTGCTCTGCGCCTCATGGTGCTGCCCTGCCTGCCCCTGCTGCCCCTAGGGATGGGGTCCACGTTGTTTGCAGTGTTGGGTCTCCACCGTTGCTTGATCCCACGTTGTGTCGCAGTGTTACTCTCCGTCTCTGCCGAAATTTCCCTGCCCCACCGGCTCACGCCCTCCCTCAGCTCACCGCGACATTTCACAGATCTGTGTTGCTGTTAAGATGAACGGAACAGACGGACGATAACAAGACATTGGGTTCACACCTGTTCTGGTCTTCATCTCCCTCTGTCTGAAGAAGTGAACAATGTCCTTCGGATTTCCAACGCGTTCCACAAACTTCTGGCTAAAGCGCAGGGTGTTGAATGGCTCGAAACCTCCGCTGTAATCAATCTGTAAACCACAGAATCGGGGGTCAGACAAACGTTAGCAGCGACATGGTTGCACAGCGGTGGAGCGTTAGCCATTTGATAGAGGTTCACGGTTTTAATCCACTGGCCGCCTTGATTAACACTGCGGGTGTATTAACCGTACAAATACTATACACTGCCTGCTTCGCAGCAGGCATGAAAGGCCCCGTCACGTAATTTGCAAGAAGAGGCCACTGTGCCGCAGCATCTGAGTAAAATGTAACACATTTGTAAATACCGCCACACATCACCCAATTGGGATCACACACGACAGTGAGTCAGTGCCCACCCAATAGCTAACATTAACGACGAATGATATCAACCGGCATTGAGCAATGCAGCGAGACATGGGGAAACGACCTCACATCCCTGACGAGGGCCCCGACAACCGGCCAGGAACAGCAAGTGGCTCGCATTCAAGAAGCTTGCGACTTCAAATCCGGCTCGGGGGTTGCCCGGTGAATATCTCAGCTCAATGGAGACTCAAACAAGCGCATTGATTTCAAGAGAAAATCACTGCGCTTATTCAATCTGAGTGTGAGCAGAATGTGACAAAATGGAAGTTGAAAAGTACATATCCAAAATTGGCTACATGAAGGAGAGACGATAACATGAATGATGAACTTTCACGGTAAACATTTGGAATAAAAAGTAATATTCGAGCGGTTCGATCGGAACCTCCCTGCAGAGAGAGACATGGCACCACGTAAGAGGTGATAATTAGACGGAGAGTGAAAGCAGCGATAGTTAACGTCATTAAATCGACATCCCTAAACTTAAAAAAAAATTAGACACATGTGAAACTCTCCAGTGAAAAGGTCTCACGGCACTTAACTTGGTAACTTGCCCATAAAAGCTTAATAAGTCTGAAACCAATACAAGCCAATGGCACGATGGCCTAGTGAAGTGCAGCACATGAAAAAAGATACTTAGCAGTCAAGGACCATTTCTTAAGGTAATAGGGGGAGAAAAAATAAATCAATAAGTGGGAAAGTCCTAACGTTAATGACTTAACATATGAACACACGGACACACAGGGCAGTGTCCGCTAGTAGCCGGGTGTAGAAATATTGATGAACGACAACATGAAAGTCAGACATGCAGCTGAAACATAATCAATTACCGATGGGATTTGTGTGCACATAAATCGGCGCCGATTGCTTACCAAAGCGGTTCTCTCCTTTGCAAAGTTTTGCCTGCCACGTTGGAGGCATTGTCAGTCTCAGCAAGCCGGAAGATGCCTCCAACGTGAGTGGCGAAAAACATCGCCAAGGAGAGGAGGAGCGCCCGACACAGCTATCCCGAAAGAACAGCCTTGGCAAGCAATCACGCATCGAGCCGTGAAACATCGACATCGGTGCATACGTCGGTGCTTCACTTTGGCGAGAAATTCTTCAAAAAAATAACCAAAACCATTGTTCCCCACTTCGAAGCGCAGGTGAAAAAATTTGTCAACGTGGTGTTGTGAGAAGCAGCCTGGCACGGTGGAAGTGAGATACCAGGTGAGTGATGTTCGATTCTCACCCGAGGCAGGAATCGAACCAACTCAAGGAGAACCCTCTTTCTGGCACGCGGGTGTTACTGCTGTGCCACTCTGCCGCTCAATACGTGCTCTCTGAGTGAGTTATCTGTTTTCCTCCCACGATGATAAAAACAATAAGTGATGAAGACTTGCAGTTACAAGCTTACCCTCAGACGTATCAGAGGCCGGTCTGGCTGTTTGCTGTTTCCCGATCGCTCAGCTGCAGCTTGCTCGAGCAATTCTTCCACCTGTGGATAAAACAGAGCTGGGAAATGTACTGATGAAGGTTTTCACGGCTCGATGCATGATGATTGATTAAAAAATCAATGAGTTACAAACCGTCAGCAACCCCCACGGATAACGCACGGAATGTACCTGGCAAAAACTAATAAAGTGGATATTTGCAAGGAGTTTAGCGCTGGTTTTTACCTTGTGATCAATTTGGCTAGCCCAAAAGTGTAGCTCTCGAGAGAAATTATTTAAATCTATTCGTTTATGCATACTCATCTCGTCTCAAATCGCATTGTCAAAAACCACTTAGTCCTGTACAGGGTCGCGGTGAGCCGGACCCTATCCCGGGACACACAGGGCGCAAGGCAGGGATATACCCACGATGAGACGCCAGTCCATCACCGGGTACTTAGGGATATTTTAGTCTGCAAGCCGATTAACCTATGCAGCAGCATGTTTTTTGGACTGTGGGAGGAAACCGGAGTGCCCGGCGAAAACCCACGCGGACACGGGGAGAACATGCAAACTCCACACAGAAAGGCACCCGAGCCGAGATTTGAACCCGGGACCTTCTTGCTGTGAGGCGACAGCGCTACCCACTGGGCCACTGTATGTATACATTTTTGTAAATCTTCCATCGTCACAACAACCTCCTGTAGCAGCACAGGAGATCAATAAACAAGGTAATCCAGTCCAATCAATAAGCATAACATCAGAGAATAAACAGCAGTGAAATGTTTGAATTAAGTATGTGATGAAAAGAAGTGAACGCAGAACAACCCTAACCCATCGGATGTTTTATCGGAGAGAATCCCTTTCTCTCCCATAGCAGAGCAATTCTTAATGTCTTGCATTTTTCCTACAATCATTGGTGACCAGGCTGAGACCATGAACTTATTTTCACTAAGAGTCTGGTTTAATCACAGGTGCCTCTGTGGTTTTGAACCTAGGAGCTCTGTGATGCCAGCTCAGTGCTGTGACTTCTGGTCATCTGGCCATCTCCCAAGACCTAGCCTTCCACAGCAATGACGTCTCTGTTTACGTAGACTCACGGCAGCAGGAAATGCACCACGCTTTAAGTTGCTTGATTTCAAACCAGCTGGCATGCAAAACCAAGAACGGATATTCGAATAGACTTCTTATGCTGGAACACCGTGATTTATCGGACCAATCAGACAGCTTTTATTTAAGCTGTAAGGAACGGCTGAGCTATCTAGCTCTTTTTAACAGTCGTCCAGCAAGGAGGGGAGTAAGTGCGTTACAACATCTCAGGAAACCGGGAGTAATTTAGTCAGAGTAATTAACCCAGGCAACATTTAATTGCATGGGAAGGGTGTCCAAAGTCCGTTAACTTTGAACGGTTATCGATATAAAATGATATTATATGATGATCTTATATACTATTGCTTTTAACAATTTCTTATAACAACCTACATATTATTAACACCATTAAAAACAATAATAGATATCCATTATATATAATGCTGACCGTTGTCTTGAAAGCAGCGGTCAGTATCCTTTGCTTCAAAAGGCCATTGAGCAGAGGTCTGTTAAATTGAGGATTTACTGTAATGTCAAACGATAATTATAAACAATACTGAGTGGGTGTTGGTGGTTGAGATGTAGCCACGTGCCAGATATCAAAGTTGCTCACGAATGACACTTACCCCGACATACTGTTCGGGCAATACGGGGGTGCTCCTTTGCCTTTAGTGCTTGGAACTGAATTAAATTAATGAAGAGGCTCTCAGCACACGGAGCAAAACGTAGGACACAAAGCAAGCGGAGGTGATGAACCCACATCAAAGATTTTTAAATAACGTCCATGGACTGATTACACATATACTACCTGACATTCATGCCTGTCAGTTACAAAGACATAGTCAATTCTCAATGTCAGGCATGGAATTTGCACTGATTAAAATTTGTAATATTTTTGTTAATTAAATATCCAAAGGAAAATAAAGGATTCGTCCCGAAACCATTATCAAGCAGTTTTCAAACATAGGCAAGTGGGTCATGCAAGTAGTTCTGAATTGGGCTCAGAGGGGACACCGTAACCTGTTCAAAGCAATCATTTTATCTGCATACTGAATGCTAATACAGAACAATGTTCTTTGCGTGCATTTATGAACCACAATGGTATCTCGAGTTGGAGAAAAAGTCCCATTGGAATGAACTCAACACGAATGCTGTAGATATCACTTCAAATGTGAAATCATTTTGTACACTGAAACCCATAAACTCTAGTGACCCCAAGCAACTCGCAAAGATGCTCCGCCTCATTGGAAGCATTGCTTATGCACCAGTACCATGTGAGAACATCATTTTGATAAACTTAAAAATATATACAGGCGTAATATGCCGGCTTAGTGCATAGATGCCTTCCCCCTACTTCTCTGCAGCTTCCTCGTACCTCTATAATAATGTTGGTCGCCCTGAATAAGGGTGCGTCTTGCTAAATAATAATTTATAATAATTCAACTCAATAGACAATTGCTTCCACTACGATTATGACCCAGTCGCGGTTACTAGTAGTTGCACTGCACAATATCATTATACTTAAAAACCCATCAGCCGGTAATAAACCGGGCTCCGTACAATTACAACATGCAGACCATCACACGCCAACCAGCAGCATTCGATGGGTGGGTGACAGAGCCTTCTCGCGCGCTGCTCCCAGACACTGGAATGGCCCTTCCACTGGAGATTCGCTCAGCTGAGTCCCAGGACATCTTCAAATCTCGTCTCAAGACTCAATTGTTCCGAAAGGCTTTCAAGTCTCTCCGGCGGCGAGGACTATTAATGCGGCTCACTGTCGTCATGCTGGGATGATGGCTCGCTGCCAACATGCACCTGCTCGGGAACATTTATTCCTTCCTTGTTTGCTGAACAATAATTTTAATCGCTTATTTAATATCCTTCTAGAAATTATAGCCAATATTTGACTTTCACATGAACTGTTCTGGTGTTGTTGTTGACATGCCGTTCTCTCCACAGCTCTGTGCAGCGCTTTGTGACCCTAGGGTGGAGAGCGCTCTAGAAGTGCAATTATTATTGTGATTAAATCATTGTCAACTCTGCTTAGCAACAGTAATTCTTTGCAGCAACGCTTTGCGATGCAAAACGGCAAATGTAAAACGGTAATATAACAGCCTTGCAATTGCTTACTTATGCCACTGCTGGATAAATGGTTTTCGCTAAATGAATCTCTAAAACAATGTAACGCTGTAGGTTTTCACGGCTCGATGCATGATGATTGCTTCGAAAAGCTGCTCTCTCGGGACAGCCGCGTCATTCGCTTCCTCTCTTCTCCTCGCGACGTTTTGCCTCCTCACACGTTAGAGGCATCCTCAGAATATGCGCCTGAGGATGCCTCTAACGTGCGAGGCGAAACGTCGCGAGGAGAGGAGAGGGGGAGCGATCGACGCTGCTGTCCCGTGAGAGCAGCTTTTGGAAGCCATCAGCAATCTCTAAAAGAGGCAAACTTATCGGACGAGGCGGACGTACTCGTAAACTACTTCACCACACACAACCTGTTGCCTCTAACGACAGAGATGGGGGGGGACTTAATAAACTTGCCCCATTGTTTTAACCGCCGAGCAAGGAGATCGAATCGAATTGGTGAACTCTGGTTTGCAAGTGCAATGTGCTGATGATCACACCACCGCAGCGGTTATATATAACATGTTCTACACAGTGTCGAGTTTACTTTGTTACGTGAGAACGCAAGAGACCAGGATGGTTCCATTTACAAAAATGACACGGGATGGTTTTGCAGCGGTTGACTTTGCAGCCGGCATTCAATCTCTCCTGTTTTCCAGCCACCACCGCGAGTATACTCAAAGCGATTAGATGCTGCATATCGTTGACCACAACCCAACGTTGGACCACAGAGCTTGGACTGTTGTTGCTGGCGGTTCAGACTGCCACCTTTCAGGTTGTGCGCGGTTTAGCGCACGCCTGAGAAATGTTCCCTCTTTCTCTCGGAGAGTGAAAAGTGCGAGCGCTCACACTGATGCTGTTAAAAATCGCGAAGTGCTATGTTACTGGCCTGGGAACAGCACAGACATGCAGCCAGCACGGCAAGTAGGCAGCAGGCAAATAATGTGGATCGCTGCTTCCACCATCGTCCAGCCTTCACATATACGTAAAGAAAGATCAAACATAGAGCGAGGGATATTTATTCTCACAGCGGAAAGAGCTTGCAAGTAAACTTGAAAGTAAACTTGCAAGCTCTGAAGACGGGATTCCTGCGATATAACAAACATTTGAACTAACAATAGCAAATAATATATAAAGCCATAACGAATTTATAGCATTTAATTGTGAACAGATGAAACTGTGACCCTAGACCTGGACAAACCTCATGACCTGCATGGTGTGCAGAAGCTTTCATCAACCCGAGCAATGCCATGTGTAGAGTAATACAGGCAAGGCAAGCTGGTTGTTCGTTATGTACAATCAGACGAAGATGGCCCCTTTCATATGGTCGGGTAGAACAATCAGCTAAGGGCAAAGCAGCCCATTGGCTGGCATTAGTTATTTAGCAATGTTACTGAAATGTATCATCGTCGTTATCTAATGTCTGTACATCAAATAAGCTTTTATATGTTAAACATGAACACGTCTGGAGTCTAGCGCTCCTGCTAGGGTCTCCGCTGGCAAACACATCTGGAGTCTAGCGCTCCTGCTAGGGTCTCCCTTGGTGAACAGGTCTGGAGTCTAGCGCTCCTGCTAGGGTCTCCCTTGGTGAACAGGTCTGGAGTCTAGCGCTCCTGCTAGGGTCTCCTTTGGCAAACACGTCTGGAGTCCTGCGCTCCTGCTAGGGTCTCCTTTGGCAAACACGTCTGGAGTCTAGCGCTCATGCTAGGGTCTCCCTTGGTGAACAGGTCTGGAGTCTTGCACTCCTGCTAGGGTCTCCCTTGGTGAACAGGTCTGGTGTCCAGCGCTCCTGCTAGGGTATCCCTTGGTGAACAGGCCTGGAGTCCAGCGCTCTTGCTAGGGAGACCCTAGCAGGAGTACTGGACTGAAACGGTTTGGCCAAGTGATGCATATTGAGCAGAGACATTTTTAACACTGGGTACTCCGATTTCCTCCCACGGTCCAAAGACCTGCTGACCAAACTGCCCCTGTGCCCAACAACGGACTGGCATTCCATCCTGAGTGGAGCCCTTCCGGGTCAGCCACCCACCCTTTACAAACCCGTGCAGGATTAAATTGATTCTGAGAACGACGATGAATTTAAGGAGCGAGAGAGAGCCATGACAAGAGGGAAGGAAACCATAAAGAGGGGCTTGGGTGACAACAAGGTGGTGGGAGAAGGGCAAGCCTCTCACAGACTGACGTGGAGGAAGGAGACCTGCGTTGACAGCTTGGTGGCGTAAGAAGGGAAATGTCGCAAAGCATGGGTAAGGAGAATTCGAAGAACATTATTTTCCTTTCGTGACAACGGGTCCTGTGGTGCACCAGGTGCACGCATGGATTTTGCGTGCCTTAGAACAGAAAGTGTTCAACTCAATCGATTAAATCAAATAACGGACGCGACAAGCCAACTCAGCACTCGATCAATTCATGAAAAGCAGGGCTAGCTCACCCCAGGAAACCAGGTTCAGACGTGCCAAATGTCAGCTCCTCCAGCTGATTAAGTCTCATCGAAAAAGAACACGATTCATTATGAGAAAATGTGTGCTCTGAAAGGTCAAATATGCTTTGCTGTGGTACTCGATGCATTAGTCATCTCGATGCCACTCTTACGAAAAATGTATCGTCGAACCATAAAGCTATCGCACAAACACCGATGAACACGCGACAGAAATGTAGCAAGGTGACTTCATGTCGTGTGAAAATATCATATCATTATTATTATTCCAAGCAGATGCAGCTATCTAATACACCAGGCGTTGGAAATCTTTCAGAAGCAGCTGCCAAGAGCTACTTATTCCCTCTTTGTTACAGATGTGCGTGCCATTGATAGGCTTGTCCCCGCCAAAACGCAGTAAACAAACTGAATTGTTTTTCCTTCAACAACAAAGAGCTTTTGCTGGGTATCATTATTTCGATGAATGAGAGCAGGCATGCTGGGTGCACTCATAGCACGCGTACCGTACATTGACGACCCCAGTACTACACCGACGGAAGATCCGTTGGTCCACGGTGCAACTGACGGTCAGAGTGCAGCACATTGTATAACACCCCCACTGCTGGTGGAATCTCAGATAAGTACCAAGCTAGCCCTGATGCCGTCCAACCAGAACCCTCACCAAGCTCAACACCAACAAACGTTAAGTTGCGATACAAAGAGAAAAGGCATTCACCCGCAGATACACAGATGCCCCTCTCATCAACTCCCCGCCATACAAAATACTGTACTGACGTGGATTTTGAGAGTCCGATCAATGGGAATTGCTCTCAAGAGCTGCTGTTTCGGGATAGCTGTGGCGAGAGTGTTCCTGCACTCTCCTTCGTGACATTTCTCCTCCCACGTTGAAGGCATCACCAGGCGTTTTATTTATGCCTCCAAAAGCTATGGAGAGCAATTATTTTACAAAACACTGCTCTTAAAAACAGTCTACGCCTCCAGGTTCCTGGATGGCTGCTGGCTGGGTTCCTCTTAACCCCAACAGTAACTATTGTTAGTGGTTGTGATCCGGTACCACCAAAACTAGTTGCCGAACTGGCTACGCAGAATTTTATATGTGACATACGACCACTGAATTAACTTGAAATTAAAAACGTTTCGAAGACTTATACTAATATTGGAAAAAAAAAACACAGCAAAGAGGTGGTGGTAAGAAGTGCATTCATTTTAAATTGCTCTGGCTTTTCAATTTGTGCCCTAATAATGTAATGTTTTCACCAGAGTCTTGTTAAAATCTTGTCACAGAGGCGGAATTGGGAAGGCGCAGGGGACACACAAGAACACTGTGCCCGGAGTGAAAATGCAAGAGGAAATGTACTAGACTTTCATGGTCTTACATTTTGATGGTTATTTTGTATCTTACAATTTACAAAAATGCAGGAAACATTTTCTCATAAACGTAACGTTTTCTGGGGTAGGAAGCCTGAACCCATGTTCGAAAGAGGGCATGGACCCGAGTGCATTGCCTCAGTTAATATTTGCCAATTCCACTCCTGTCCTAGACAAAACATCCCTCACTAAAGCGTATTCGCTTGACATGTTATTACATAAAACATCAGATTACTTTAACTGCCTCCAAAAAGTATAGGGTTATGAAAATATACCATTAATAGTCATATCTTATTTTCCACGTCTTCTCTATTTTTGCCAATAACAATGTTTAATTATCACACGTATTTACACAGTTAAGCCTCACTGAATCTTAATCCCTTTTCATAAGGGTCCTATCAAGCTTGCTAATTAAGAAGGGGTGATGTTGCATGTGGAATCCTAATGAAGTTTTTTGCAGGTAATTTTTCACTTTGGTATGTTTGGTCAGTATCAGCTATGCAGTACAAAACCGTAAGGGCAAAGTTTGACCGGTTTTAAAACCAATCCCATTGATTCAGAGCCACTGAAAGTATGAGCTCCTTAAAGGCCGTGTGGCTAATTAATTGTGTAAAAAAAGTTTTTATTTCATGTGGCGAGATAGACAATCAGTTTTTATTCAAGCTTGAAGAAACCATCAAGCTATGTGGCTCTTTTTAACAGTTGTCCAGCGGAGAGGCGCAAGCAAAGTACAACATTTCAGGGCACCGAGGACGATTTATCCTGGACAATTAACCTTGACAGTACGTCTTTAGAATGTGAGAGGAAACCGGAGTTCCAGGCAAAACCCCAAGCGGACACGGACAGAACGTGCAAACGCCACACAGGAAGGCACCAAAGCCCAGAATCGAATCAATCGACCGTCTTGCTGTGATGCAGCAGCGCTACACACTGCACCACTGTACCTTCTTGCTGTGATGCTACAGGGCTACACACTACACCACCGTGCCTTCTTGCTGTGATGTGACAGGGCTACACAGTGCACCACCGTGCCTTCTTGCTGTGATGCAGCAGCGCTACACAGTGCACCACCGTGCCTTCTTGCTGTGATGCTACAGCGCTACACACACCACCGTGCCTTCTTGCTGTGATGCTACAGTGCTACACACTACACCACCGTGCCTTTTTGCTGTGATGCTAGTGCTACACACAGCACCACCGTGCGTTCTTGCTGTGATGCTACAGTGCTACACACTGCACCACCGTGCCTTCTTGCTGTGTTGCTACAGGGCTACACACTACACCACCATGCCTTCTTGCTGTGATGCAACAGGGCTACACACTACACCACCGTGCCTTCTTGCTGTGATGCTACAGTGCTACACACTGCACCACCGTGCCAAATGAGGTACGGTATATCATCTGCTTATCTATTATTTACACTGAATTCTCAACAAAAAAAGACATTCCAGTTTACAGTATGTGCAGTTTAAAATTGAGCCTCTTGTTGAGCATACCTGCACATTTTCCACAACGCAAATGGTTATATTCAGTAAAATTGTACGTGTTCTAGTATGTAGCTACAGGAGGAAGCTCATACCGAACAAGTGTAAAAAATATTACAAGGGTGAGATTATGTGAGGTAAGGAGACAAACTCCATTTGCAAATTGGATACAAAGAGGTTAATATTTGCATATTGAAACCTAATTTACCTTCTCCGAGCAGAAGTCTTCAGTCAACTGGATGACCTTGGGGTGAGACGGGTTAATGGTCGTCTTCTGCAGACTCACGTCCTCGATGTAAAACTGTCGAACAGTTTGCAGGCGAATCTTCTGAAGGTTCATACGCTTCCCCTGCACATGAAGGATGCCCACGTGCCTTTAAAAAGACGCAAAGCGCAGCGTGGGCATCACGAATATTAATGAATGATCCCTACAATAATCAGTCAACTCATTTTCAAAACACAACATCTGCCCATGCTCGTGCGGAGTTTCATGTGTCAATGCATGAGAATTTCTCTCCAAAGCTGGTCTTTCAGGATAGCCGTGTCGAGTGCTCGTCTCTCAACTCACAACTGCCTACCCTCATTGTAGGCGATCATAAATAGGACTCATGCCAGAGTTGTGGATTGGAGGGCACCTGCAGCACCCAGCGACCAACAAATGACAAATACCTGAATCGATCCTGAGCTTGCCCCAGGCAGACTCAGCTTCTCGTGCGGTGAGTAAAGATCGCCACCAGAGAGACAAAGGCGGCCAGAGCTGGTGCTGGCCACCCACCCCCTCGTGTACCGTGCTGCCCTTTAAAGATGCTGTGCATCTAACAGCACTTGACCGTACAGCCTATTAAGGCTTCAAGTGGTATCTCTGTCTTTGTGTGCGCCAAGCCTTGCGACCCGAGGTCCATTTGCACTGATGGCGAACACCAGCGACAACAACGCCTACCTCACCTCAAGTGGAGTGTCTGGTGGGCTGTGCAACTGTCGATGGTCGGGACACAGAGCCGGTCGCGTGTGGCCGGCTCTGTGTCAGTGACCGTGGCGTGCGTCTGTGGCAACAATAGGTGGAGCGCCGGGCGGCTAAAGTTCAACGAGTTGGTACGGTCGCGAGCACAGACGGCCTAGGCCAGTGGTCCCAGTCAGTGAGTCCACGGCACCTGGGCCTGTCCCGTGACATCCTGCCCCGCAGAGAGGGCCTTGGAAACTTCACGCAGCACGGTGGTGCGGTGAGTATCGCTGCTGCATGAGAATGAGAAGGGCCTGGGTTCGATTCCCGTTTCAGGTACCTGTCTGTGTGGAGTTTACATGATCTTCCCATTGTCCACGTGGATTTTTGCTGGGTAATCAGGTTTTCTCCCACAATTCAGACATGTAGCCTAGGTTAATTGTCCCGACTAAATTGACGTTGTAACTTCCTCACTGCTCCCCACTTTAATTATTATTATCATTTAGCAGACCCCCTTATCCAGGGCGACTTACATCGCACGTACGAATAGATTTCAAACAAACCGAAACACACACTTGACAACTGTTAAAAAGAGCGACACAGCTCAACGGTTCCTCTCACCTCAAAACGAAAACGAATGACTAACTGCGACACTTAACGTGGCCTCAAGGTGCACCTGGCACACGCGCCGCTGTGGCGTCACCGCCGCGTGGCGGTGAACGGCGCGGTCGTTCCCGCGAGGGCGCGCGATCGCCGGCGGCACTGACTTGGGAGCCGCCTCGCCGGGAGAGAGGGAGGTTGCGACGCTGCTGCCCGGCTGCGTGACGTAGAACAGGCGCTGCTCGTTGCGCACGGGCGTGATGAGGCACTCGTGCTCGTGGCCCCACACCACCAGGTCCAGGAAGCCATCCAGGAACGCCTCCGGGATGTAGTTGGTGGCGCTGTGCTTGGACCTAATCGCGGGGGGGGGGGAGCGGTGGCAAAGTGGTTAGCGCACTGCTCTACGAATATCAACATGTTATAATTCATGCGACTGCATTAACCCCTCTGGGTCAAGCACAAAATAAAAAATAAAAAGGTAACAACTAATTAACAGCGGCAACTAAAATCGGCGTAGGCAACGTCAAAACCCAGCGATCCGAGTTTCATTCCCACTCGTGGCCCACATCGGTGAGGATTGTCTTACCCGGTCCTGAGTCTCCCCTAGCTCGACTTGGCCTTAAATGAGCACCCGGTGTGGTGTGCAAACATCGACACGACAGGCAAAGGTGGCCGGGCATAGGGCTGGCCACCCATCTCCTTCGGGGCCATTCTAGCCTTAGTAGGTGCTCGCTAACAGCACTCGTCCCAACAACCAGTTGAGGCTATACGGGTGATCTCTGCTTTTGGAGCGGTGGTATAGTGGTCACCGCACTGCGTCACGACATTGACGATGTGCGATCAATTGTTGCTCGTCGCTAACATCGGTGGTGAATTTCTGAAGGGGTCATGAGCCTCCCCCCATCTCCCACGGGTTGGTCTCCCCTAGGCCATGCGTGGTACTGACCTCGGCGCGGCTGTGCGTGCCGCGCCGGGCTTCACACATCCGCTGCCGTATGTGACATAAGCCGCGTGTTCACAACCGGTGGGTCAGGGACACATCAGGGGGCGGTGAGTGCTACCTAGTGGTCCGTGGAGACCATTCAAGTGGGCTAAGTGAGCCTTGAGGTATAGAAGGTTAATAATACCTGACTTGAGTGATGTGAGTTGATGGTTTTAGCTCCATCGCAACTGACTGTACAAAAATACAATCTATTGACTCGAGGAGCGGTTTTCGGGACAGCCGCGTCGATCGCCACTCCTCTCTCCATCACGACATTTCGCTTCGCACGTTGGAGGAGACATCCTCGGGAGCTGTGTCTCGTAAAATGGGTATCAGAGGACACAGCGTGCATGCATACAAATGTTTACTCCTCGTGCTAATGCATCCTTTCCCACAAAGCTATGGTAATTCAATTAATAGATGGGTCATTATGACATCCCAATGCTTTTGCTCCTGCAAGCCTACTCGTCGCTGTGGATAAAGGCTTTCCAAGCATTCTTGTCCTCCCAGGCCTGAGTGCTGCCTTCAAACCCGCTAACCTCCAAATCTGACTTCAGTGACTAGAGGGTATAGGGGTCTCTGGCTGTGCCCTGCATTGTCTGAACTCCTACCTCTCTGACCGGAAGCAATTTGTCAACCTCGGAGGACAAAACTCAGAGATTCATCCTGTTTTGTTCTGGAGGTCCTCAGGGTTAAGTCCTCGGCCCACTCCTCTTCAGCATCTACATACAACCTCTTGGCCATATCCTGTGCAGCCTCAATCTCAGCTACCGTTGCTATGCCGATGATATCCAAATCTATATGCACGCAAAACCATCCATCAATGCGTCTGGTCTTTCCATGTTGTCCTCACTGTCAACTCTGAAGGTCTGGCTCAATTTAAATTTCCTAAAACTAAATGGTGACAAACAGAAGCTTTGCTTGTCGGAACCCTGCACCAATTGTCCAAGGCTGAACCTATCCAATTGATGCTTGACGACCAGACCATTGAAGTTGATAAGGCAGTCTATAGTCTAGGAGTGACTTGATTCCTCACACAGTCACAATGTGATGCAGACAGCATATTTCCATCTCAGAAATATAGCCAGACTGCACAACATCCTGGCAACCACTGAGTTGAGAAGCTAATACACATCTTCATCTCCTCACGAATCTATTACTGCAATGCACTGCTCCCTGGCACCCTTGCCTACCTGATCAATCGTCTCCAACGTGTGCAGAATGCGGCTGCTGGAGTCCTCACTCGCACACCCAACCACGATCACATATCCCCAGTACTCACGTCTCTCCACTGACTACTGGTTAAATACAGGATTGACTTCAAAATCCTCCTTCTCACCTACAAGACTCTCACTGGCGCTGCTCCGACAAACATCCCTGACCTACTTCAGACAAACCTCAGCATGACAACTTCGATACTTAAAATACAGGCTTGCTTCATGTGCCCAGATCGCACTTCCACTCGACGGGTGACAAGAGCCTTCTCGCTCACTGCTCCGAGATTCTGGACTGCCCTTCCACTGGAGATTCAACCGAATCCCTGGGCATCTTAAAATCTCGTCTCAAGACTCACTTGTTCCGTAAGGCTTTCAAGCCCTCTGGCTCGGACTGTTAATGCGACTCAATGTTGTCGTACCAGGATGATGGCTCTCTGCCGACCTGCGCTCGGGAACACTTATTCCTTCCTTGTTTGTTGAAGAATTATTTTTATTTATATCTTGTTTCATGTCCTATAATTTATTGCTACCGTTTGACTTTCAGTTGAACTGTGCTGATGTTGTTGTTATGCCATTCTCTCCACAGCTCGGATTTAAAAACAAAAAACGACAAAAAACGTTATTGTTGTTTATTTCCCGCTCTTATGTCATCGTTGTTGACCTGTGCCGTTCTCTCCGCAGCTCTGTGCAGCGCTTTGTGACCCTTGGGCGAAAAGCGCTCGAAACAATTATGATTAAGCCACTCATTCACAGGGAAATGATTTATCTCAACACTTGCATCTCGTTGCGCCACCGTGCAGTCATTAGTGAAAGGAAACTCCATCATGCACACGAGCGCATACAGGCTTGATGAAAAGCATTTGATAAGTTTACGTGCGGTTTAGTTTAGGCTGGGAATTGCTTCAGTTGATGTAATGGTGGAGTGATTCAATATCCCTAGAATGCCTGATGCCTCCAACAAATCATCGCAAAGGACAGAGAAAGAATGCTCGGCACGGCTCTGCTAAAAGAACAGCTACGCAGAGCGACTCTCAATGCTTCCAGTGACTTTTTAAAGTTCGCAAAGGTTCACTACTAGTGTTGTCTCTAAGAAGAAGTGCCACGGGTTCATAAACGACCCCACAGATTGACAGATATTCAGAGTTCACAGTGGTTCAGAACTATGTGGTCTTTCAGAGTGTGGTCTCACGAAATGACTTGCGCAGTCCGGACACCTACTTGGGAATGTGATGGTAAAATCAGACGTGCGTATTCAGTTTACTCTGATGGATAACAGAACATGTGAACCGCTGATCGACAAATGGAATTTCCTTATGATGCATCCCAGGTGTGTGTGAAGAGATGATGGAACCTAGTTAACCTGTCAATTGCTTCCTGTCTTATATCAGTTTCACGGCATCCTTTCTTATCAGTTATTCTATGTCCAAGATTTTCATCTCATTTCGTTTCCGTAGTCTGCCGAGCTTTTCTGCAAAGTGCTGCACCATGACTCTTGTGGCTATATATATAGGACATGGTGAAATACCACGAGATCATCTGCTCACCTTTGTATCTTCACTCCTCTCACATTCCATGTTGTATACGTGAAAGTGCTCTACAAGAGTTTAATTGCAAGGGCAAAACAAGTCTGGGTCCTTTAGGCCATGACACGGCCATTACAGTATCAAACATCATTATCTCATCTCACTCTCACAAACCGCTTAGTCCTGTACAGGGTCGCGGTAAGCCGGAGCCCATCCCGGCACACACAGGGCGCAAGGCAGGGATATCCCCACTATGGGACGCCAGTTCATCACCGGGCACTGTGGGCAATTTAGTCTGCAAGCCAATCAACCTATGCAGCAGCATGTTTTTGGACTGTGGGAGGAAACCGGAGTGCCCGGCAAAAACCCACGTGGAAACGGGCAGAACATGCAAACTCCACACAAAGGCACCCGAGCCGAGATTCGAACCCAGGGACCTTCTTGCTGTGAGGAGGCGACAGCGCTACCGCCTGGGCCACCGTGCCGCCCAAATGTCATTATGGCTGTGGGCTATTGCAATTTCTATTGTAAACAAGTTGGATTTTCCCCCCCCAGATATCTGTTTGCTTCATTACCTGCCTCCACATGTATTTTTCCTTGTCATTTTGGTAAAACTAGACTACTCTTGCAAATGAGGCCATTTGCGTTCCTCTCTTGATTTCTCACCCCGTTAAACAAATGATCCTAATGAAGGAGCCACTGCATTGTTTTCGAAAATCACGCATTCATAATATTCATGAAATGTGAATGCTCATAATAGAGTACGGATGACACAAAATTTCCTATTTTCCCTATCCATATAATTTGCCCTTTGACTTTATGTGTTATCACGTTGGTAACTGTGGACATTTTGTCACATCAATCCCGAATCCAGAGCTTGCAAGCTCACTGGATACGTTCTACTATAATAATAAACATCTATTCTATGAACCCAGACATCTACTTTTGATTCCTAGTCACGTATAACACCAGTGGGGTTTAACATCTGCATTATTCCAATGACGAATATTTGGCATGAAAATATTGTCCCGAGCAGAAAACATTACTCGAATTTCCAACAAGAGTTGTCAGAGCTGCTTAACTATGTGGCTGTTGTGTGCTGTGCACTGGGACACCTGTTAATCTAGACATTTCCTGCACGTACTGGCGTGATGCCTAATGTCTCAATGCATTGGTAATGTCCCAAACTCCCAATCTCTCAGGGCACCGTGAATAATCTCCTGTGCTCCCTTGCATGAACTTTTAACGATGCACAAATGTGTGCAGAATTGCAAATGGAAATGCCCTCAAGCCTTATGCAGACAAGCAGACATAGCAGCACAAAAGAACAGCATGTTTGGCCATACAGCCTCTTCTGAGTTGGGGTTTGCTGTCAATTAGATGTTAATTATCTTGCATTTGTTGGGTTTCACTGCCATTTGTTGGTCTGCTGCTACAGCATATCATCAACATCTGTTTTTACATCCTTGATTCATGATAAGCTGAAACGACTCTCTGCCTGCTTCAATAATTAACCATGCACACATTTGACTTCAGTGATTTGTAAGAAACTATTAACATCTTCCTGAACCGATCCAAATGCTGGATGGATTTTAAAAATCGCATATTATTTCCAAAGTTTCATATTAGTGATGTACCGATGTAGATGTTTACAGCTCGATGCATGATTGCTTATCAAGGCTGTTCTTTCGGGAAAGAGAGAGAGCGCAAAACACCTAGGGCAAAACTAATGACCGAGACGAGACTGTCTACCTGAATCAATAATATAAATGAATCGTCTAACTTGTGCAGGTATCAAATGGACCGTTGGATTCCATGCCTGAGAGAGATGGCAACTGCTTCGAGAGACCTTCGACAAACAGCGGATTGATTGCTGACGAAGACGATTAATTAAAATAAATGCATCCCTGCTGGATGTTTATGTCAGCTTCTCCTAATTTCTGTTGAAAATGAAGATATAATTGATGTAGTCTTTACAATAATTGCTACACTAATTTGCTTCCATGGTAGCAGAAGCTTTTCTTGGATTAATTGCACTCAAGCATCTGGTAATGAAATATTGGCTAAGAAAATGAATCATCAATTTACGCCTCTCCAGCGGTAATTGCACCTGGGGCTTGTTAGCAAATATGAAGCCTGGACCTAATGACAAAGACTTTTTTGTCTGAAATATTGACCTCTGTAGGTTATTACGTTCGCCGTCTCCCCTGAAAATTAACCAAGCCATTGGCAAGCATAACGTGAGAAGATAAAAGCAGCGTTAGAAGTTGGTGTTCCCAACTATATTGTGAATAAAACAACTGATTGGTCATTGGCTGTTCTGAATGTAAATCTGCTCGGTGGCTGGGTCTGCGGGATGATTTGAATTCATTCGAAAACATGCCCAATGAACACTTCTGTGAAGAATATTAATAACGGAATGTCCTGTCCCATTGACGTGATTCATAACTGGGAATCTAACTCGGACGAGCAGA
>JAZEWT010000025.1:8867518-8901353 GCA_036362905.1 Mordacia mordax
GAACCCAAGTCGAGTTCCATTTCCAGCTCACGACCAATCAGTAACAAACATTTGAACTGGTCCTGAGCCTCCCCTAGGTCGACTCAGCCTTTAAAAGACAACCGAGTGCTATATGTGAGCATTAACATTGGGGAGACAGATAGCCAGGCATGGGTTTGGCCACCAACCTCCTCGTGATAGGTGTACGTACTCGCCCACAGTCCATGAATGAGAATTACTCTCCGTAGCTGTTCTTTCGGGATAGCCGTGTCGTGTCTTCCTTCTCCCCTTGGCGATGGTTTTGCCTCCCACGTGCAATCCCAAACGAACAGCTATGGAGATACAGTCTCATTGAATCATGAACATCTACATCAGCCTGTGAAAGGGAAGGTTGGTTTTGTTCCCTTTTGTCCTCGTGTCCATGCTCCCGTCACATCTGTTAATGATTAACTTGCTGAACCTCGTAAATCCCGGCCAGTGTCTGCACCGCTATTAACTGCCAGTACTAAATTAGAAGAGCTCACAATGAAATGACTCTGAACTCACAGCGAGACGATGGGCTGTGCAGTACCACCTCTGCAGACGCTATTAACTGCCAGTACTAAATTAGAAGAGCTCACAATGAAATGACTCTGAACTCACAGCGAGACGATGGGCTGTGCAGTACCACCTCTGCAGAAGCTGGAGACAAGTCACACCTCAAATGTAGAGAGTTTGTCACGAATGAGATGTGGACAGAAGGTGCTAAATGACATTAGGAGGAGACAGTAGAAGTTTCTCGAGAATATTACGGGGAAAGAGGCCATTGAAAAACTGGTTATAATTGGGGAAAATTGAAGGAAAGAGAGATCGCAGACGACGGAGATTGACTTATGTCAGGAGCCTCTCGAGATGAATGAACAAATCAACAACGGAGATTCTTAGAAGTTCAAAGAGCAGAGAGATTTGTGGAAGACCATTGCCACCAACGTCTTGCAGGATCTGGTCCCTAGAAGAAGTGGGCATAGCCGGTGACTAGATGGGGTACACACCAAGCATCAAACACATACCATGGGCTGGCTGCTTCGCTACTTAGTAGTGTAATTGGTATTGCAGCAGGGTGCGCTGCTGTACTGCACGGTGTGGTCCCGATGTCTTCTCACCCCTGACCCCCAACACCCGTTTTAGTCTCCAAAACGTAATTGTTGCTGTAACGACGCAGGTTTTCACGGCTCTACACATGACGATTGCTTTCCAAAGCTGCTCTTTCGGGATAGCCGTGTCGAGCGCTCCTCCTCTCTCCTTCGCGACGTTTCGCCTCCCACGTCAGAGGCATTCTGAGACGTGGAATGTGTGCGCAATGTTGTGTAAGCAACGTAAAGATCCAGCGCAGAAAGCATTACTAATCCCTAATCTTAAATCGTAAAGGGTTGTTTTAAACCGTAATGAATGAGCAAACGCAACAATGTTTGGGGTCAATTAAATGGGGGACTCAAGACATCTGGACCAGCCTGCACATCTGTACCTCCGTGTCGCTTCACTCAGCTGTCACCGAACCACAGTGAGCAAAGATCTCCCGTTCAGCCTTAACTGTAGGGTCAAGTGTCGTTAGCAAGCACCAATGAAAGTCAACACTGTACATGAGGATGTGGGTGACCAGCACTACGCTAGGTCACCTATGTCTCCCTAGTGGCGATGCTTACACACCACAGTAGGTACTCAGTCAAGCCTAAGTCGACATGGGGGAAACCCAGGACCAGTTAATAAAACCATCACTGGTGATGGCCTCGAGCAGAATTCAAACTTGCGTCGCCAGGTTTGTAGCCCAGCGCGCTAACCACCGAGCCACTGCTCCACACTTGGTAATATTTCCATCGCAATTTTCACAGTGCAACGGGGCCTGCATCCAGCAGTAGATTGGCAAACGGCAATAGAAAAAAAATGCAATTTTTATTCACTTAAATCAGAATGCGACGTGTGGACTCACTCCGCCTGAACACTAATCACATGAATTCCCACCTACTGTAATAACATTTCTCAGAACACTGCTGCTATTTACTTTAGTATGACTGGCACTGACCCCGTGAGTCTAACATTAGATTTACCAGTTAAAAGAACAGCACATAATGCAACTCATTCGGGGCGAAGCGATCATTTCCTAACACCGCAACATCACCGTATCAGACTGGGAATTGGAAAAAAAAACGTCCTATAAAAAGAGAATATTCTGGCAGCATTCGTCCAGAGATTAAATGCACTTTAATGCATTGTCAAATTATTTCACCTCATTATCCACATGCCAATTATTGTATTCCCGCAGCGGCACAAGATAAAAAGTATGGAAGCCGGGAGAGAAGACAGCACCTGTGCTGATCATTCGCTGGACAAAATTGAGCACCAGCCACTGATTTAATCGCTCAACGGAAATTTCATACTTCGGCTTGAGAGAACCCATTTAGATTAGGTCCTTTGTTATATTAAAATTTGAAAATTCGTAGCTATTTAAACACACATGCGCATGTATAGATATATATGTATGTTTTTTCTTACTTTGCTGGTAATTTGGCAGATTTCACATTTTTTCGGATGCACGAAAAGTGCGAAATGATCTGCTCTCGCTAACGATCAATTACAGGGTTGCGGTTTTAATGTTCGCTGCACGCGAGGCCATTTCCGGCGCGATATCTCCATGGCGGCAACGTCAGACACAGGATCCCTGATCGCAGACCGAGGAGATGAGCGCGCTCGGTCATCGTGAGGTTAACCCCAATAGCTTGGCCCGGCGAACTCCGAAACACAACGAAATGGGCGGCAGGGTTGGCTGTGCAGCGGTAACATCTGCACTTGCGCAGAAAGAAAGTCCTGCCCGAGGCGGTTCAACTGTCGCCTCGGGCACCTTTCTGTGTGAAGCGGCACTCCACGTAGTTACAGAGCGATATAACATCGCTGTAAAAAAACTTGACGGGCCGTCGTCACCTGTTCTGGTGAATGACGAAGAGGTTGAACCACTCGTCTTTGTCTTCCTTGGGCCGCAGCATCGACACCTGGCTTTTGATGAACATGCGGTGGAGTCGTTCGTCGCGAACCGAGCCTGGGGGGGGGGGGGGGGGGGGGGGGGGGGGGGGGGGGGGGGGGGGGGGGGTTGGGGAGGAGTGGTGGAGGTGGACGTGAGACGACGGATCGCGGTGGTGGACGGTGGACTACGCAAGGCGAGCAGAGGGAAAGGCGCGGCACGAAGCCAACGGCAAAATCCAGAGGTCGCCAGTTTGATTTCAATCTCGTGATGCGGCAATGACGATGACTGGGCTCCACGGTGGGCCGTGGCCGCCGAGGAAGTAAGATCTGTGCTGACCGCTAGATGGCGACGATGGTGCGATCAGCTCTGCGTCGAGAGAACAGCCTTCAGCTGATTGGCAAGCTCGGCTGCAGAGGTGTCACCTAACACCACCAGCCAATAGGAACGCCCAATGAATGTGGAATGACATCAGAACTGCGCCATTATATATATAGATGGTGAAATGATATACAGGGTGGTCCGGATGTCTTGTGATCCACATTCAATTCTGAAACTTAATAATTTTTACATCCACCAATGGTTGTGCAATGTAACATACGCTATATGAAAACTATATATGAAGTTTTGTAGCCTGAAATAATTAAGTTATTTTAAATAGAAACTTCTCAGCAAATTAAAAAATTGTCAAGGGTCAATAGAAAGAGGGCAACGCTTGGTGCACAAGAAAAGCTCTGAAGAGCTGCTCTTTCGGGATAGCTGCGGCTAGCGATCCTCTTCTGCCCTTCGCGACATTTTGGAGGAAGGTTCGCCGCGGCTGTCTTGAACGAGCAGCTCTTAAAGGCAGCGCTCACACTTTAAGCCGTAGAAGTCGACATCAAGACTGTAAAATAAATTCCCAGACCAGGGTAAACAGGACAGGCAGTCACGCTAAAGGAAAAGAGATAATCAGATGTTTTGGTTAAAATTGACAAAAATGAGCGCGATACAGGAGGAATAAAAAAGGTCACGCGTGAAGCAAAAGGAGCAAAAGACAGGACATTATATAGAGGGCAAAACGAATTCCCAAGAAAGATCAAAGGATAACCAGGTAGAAATCGATGATATAGTCTAGAGCAGGGGAAATATACAGGTGCTTGGCGAAAATAGGCAGGTTTAACTGAATTTAAAAGTAGGTTTAAAGGGCTATGGTGGGTGTAGCGAGGGAATAATATATGACATACATAGCTTCAAAATAAGATTACAAGACATACAGAAATCGAACAGACATGGAATAACTGAACACCAATGAACACTCGATTTTGTATAATTCATTCATTCGTGTTAATCATATATAGCAGACTAATAGTACAGTAAGTGCGTCGTGAACACCATTACTAATGACAATCTTAAACATGAAATACGTTATCTTGTTTCCATCAACGCTGTCGCCGCACAGCAACAAGTTTCCAGGTTCGATTCCCAGCTGGAGTACCTTTCTGTGTGGAAATTGCTTGTTCTCCCCGTGTGTGTGTGGGTTTTTGCCGGGTACTCCGGTTTCCTCCTACAAGATACACTGCTGCGGGCCCAGGTAAATCGGTGGCATGCTGATCAAATTGCCCTCCGTGCCCTGCCCTGGACTGGATCCCATCGTGGGTATAGCCTCGCGCCCTGCATCTGCGAGTATAAGCTCCGACTCACCGCGACCCTCTGCATGATTAAGCGGGGAAGGACCCGTGGTGCTCTCAGCTCCCTTGGTCTCGCTGTCAGAGTTTGGATTTAATCGCGCTCGGCGTGACGCGAAGATTACTTGAAAATGTGCGGCGAGATGGAATAGGTTGAGAAGCACTGCCATCCAGTTACGGGGGGGGAGGGGGGGGTGGGCAGCTATGCAGTCAGCCAGTGGCAATCCGCCAAGCACTGCGTCCTACATTTTATGATATCGGCAAATTACATAATGAGTGTTATTTTCACCTCAGGGAAGAAACTAGAGAACATAGAGGAAACCCATGCAGAATAGAGGGAGAACACACAACCTCCGCACTCTGCACAGACAGGCCGCCGAGATGGCCATCAAGGTGCGTTGGGCAGGACCTTGTCTTTGTGAGCAGACGCGGATGTTACCGCGACATCACCAAACAGGAAAGTGTGTGGAGGCTGGAAGCTGTGGCCAGTTTCTAATTCGAACACTTTCGATAGAGGATGAGAAACTGAACAGCAAACAAAATGTGTGCAGGCTGGGAACTCTCATTTGTATCCAATTCCAATCCTCACCAGCAACTCTCCCGTAAGTGATGAGAAAACGCTCAGATAAAGCAAAAGTGTGCTGGCTGGAAACAAATGAGCATTACAATTGGCTTACCGGTAGCTTTGGGCAGTGTTTAGGGAGTTCTGCGATAGATAAGATGGTTTATCATTACAGCAAAAAGTATCCAGTGAGCTTGCAAGCTGTAGATGCGGAAATCTTGCGACACAACACTGGCTCCTATCTCTAATACTAGCTCAAATCTCTAACACTAGCTCCTGTCTATAATACTAACGCCTATATCTAACACTAAAGCAGATGTTTACTATTAGGGCAGAAAGTAAACAGTGAGCTCGCAAGCTCTAGATGCGGGATTCCTGCTACAAAAAGAATGCCCGAGGCAAGAATCGAACCACCTCAGGCAAGACACTTCGTTCTGTGAGATGGTACCGCTGTGTACCACTGCATATGTGGTAGGTCAAGCAGCTCGCAATCGGAAGGTTGTGAATTCAAAATTCTGGCCGGGAGTTGACGTGACCCATCATCTCCATATAATGCAGCAGTTGGAGTGTCATTCATATTGGCCCGTCAGGTCATCGGACAACTCTGCAGAACATCTCGCAAAAAATCAACTGTTGGCTGTTCTCTCGGCTCAGAGCTGATCACATTATCACCTACTAGCGGTCAGTATAGATCTGGCCTGAACACCTATCGGCCGCCATAAAAGGCCAGTTACTCTAATGGTGAAAAAAAGATCCACATTTTCGGGGAAGGTAACAATGATTGTTGTTGTTGGGCACAGTTTAAACAGCAGGTTCAGCTGAGTTGGCTGGATGCCCCACATTCGTGGGGGTTACTGGAGCAGAATTTCACACCCGGATGCCCTCCCTGATGCTAACCTCCTTGAGTCAGAGGCTCTTCAGATTGTGATTTGTCTGGGCTCGAGATGACATAACTCTAGGGTTCATTGAAAAATGGAAACCCCTCCACGAAGATAAGGTTACGATCCTGTGGATAAACTCGCCCTCACCGCAGGAATTAGGCTATTCCACCGGGGCTCACGGATATAAATAGGAGATGAGCACCAATACCTCAAAGGACATCTGAGCAGGAGATCAGCTTGGCTGCTTAAATCGGCCATTCTCAACCGCTGGGCCACGGACCCATCAGTGGGCCGCAAGCACCACCTCATGGTCCGTGAAGACCAAACCCAAGTGGTTCAAGAGGGGCAAAGGGTTTAGAACCCCTGATTTAAACACCTAAAGTACTCCAACAACCTCACATTATCGTCTTAGCCTTGACAGCTTTGATAAACATCAAAATCCTCCACAGGAGTCACGCCCATTAGCGCTCCAGTGCATGTGACGATTAACATCACTAGAATGCAAGGATGCATATGTAAAGGGTAAATTCATTACAGCTGGGCCATACACTGCTTGAAACGTCAGAAAGCAGAGGGGAGGAATGGTCGAAACAGCTATCCCAAAAAACACCTCTTACAAGACATTTGATAAGGACTCAGAAACACTGATCCTAACCAAGGCAAAACCTCTACATGTGCTTTTTTCGATACAAATGAATGAACCACCTTTTAATGAAGAGATCACAACACATTTATAAAGACACAGTAGTTACAAATGCTTGAATCAGTGACCATTTGAAAAAATATATATGTACAATTGAATACAGGTAAATTTGTTGGGATAAATATGCGCAGAGGTCATACAAATTCAAGTTCAATCTCACAGGACAGAGACCTTTCCACAAGGGGCTTTTCTTTATATGAATAACTGCATGAGTCCAGTGACAATCATCGAGGGATTTTGTCTTATTTAGGCTTTGCCCTTTAAACCTCCACTCCAACTATGCCATCCACACAAGTGCACAGACATCTGCTTAATAACAGTTGTAAACTCCACTAAATGAATGCAAAGTAACAGAATTAGCCAAGCGGATATCTTTAATGGTGCCCCGTGTATTATGCACCTAACAAATATCAAACATTCTGGAATATCTGTGTTATAAGGAGAGGCGCATTAAAAAAAACAAATGCGCCACATCAATTGAGGGACTTAAAACAAAGTGCAGAGATGGAACTGCTGTGCTGTAAACGGTTTAGAGAAATTGCAATTTTAAAACATTCACTTCAGACATTATTCTCGATTTACATGCGCGTGTTTACTCAACACAGTCTGGGATTTGGTAATGGTCTGAATGCAAGCGCATCCAATTAATGAGTCCCCTGAAGGAGACACAGCCCAGGACAGTACACGCGTACCACGTACGTGGACATTTACAGCACCTCGTGTCGATTATTTGCTGGAGAGGGGCCTCCCCATATCATGTGGGTCGTGGGAGTCAATTGACCATGTCATTACATCGTTATAGCGTGGGTCCATTAATTTTGTGCATACATATATAGCAGTACATCAGTACGTATATAGCACAGTTCAGCAGTGGATTTTAGTGCACCAGCATCTGCTGCCCAACACGCTTCCCCAGGAGAAGTGAACACAGAACCTGTGATTAGCGAGGGTTTATTGCACTTCATGACCACGGCGGCACCGCACACACCTGCGTGATGATGTCACCCGTATCCCACGGCACGAAACCGGGTTTGTGCATTGTGCTGCTGTCACAATGACGTCACGCTGATGTCATGCCAATTTCATCCCCCCCCCTCCACCCACCATCCTCCTCCCCGCTCGATGACGGATGTGTAATGAGTGTACATGCTGTGCATAGTTACCTAATCCGAAGAGAGCTAGTTTGGTGGAACCTTTTTGCAGCAGGACAGGGCTGATCTCAATCTTCTCGATGGACATGGCCCGGCCAAAGTGGTTGATGAGTCCGCCACAGCTGAGTAGGTCCAGCGCACATAGACCCTCTGCCTTTACACAAGCAGACACCGCGACGCTGTCAAGCACTCTTGCAGGAATCTTTTAATTATCCGTCCCAAGTTAATTCCAACTCTACGACAGGTGTCACGTCCCGTCAAATGGAGAAACCACTCACAGATCAATCATTTGTGTTAAATTCCAACCAATGGAAGTGCCAACATCTATTCAATTAAACGCTGGTGCACAGAGTCCGGGAGCAACACAGATCCACTCTGCCATATCCTAGTACTGTTTGTCGTACAACAGTCAACACATTTCATATTTTCAAACTTGAGCATTAGCTAACTCTTGTGTAGAACCATATGTAATGTGATTGTTGCTGAATCACATGCAGCTAAAACCTGGATTCCAAACGAAGGTCATAGTGGTTCCAGCTTTGCATTCTGACCTCTTAACCACCTCATCACCTCTTGTACGATACATCTTAACAGCCGTAAAGATTCACATCAAAATGTGGGGGCAATCGTTTTGCAGCACTGAACACACGTGTGGCATTTAGGCAGAACTGAGTTTCCTCCGCAGGGTGGCTGGGCGCTCCCTTAGCGATAGGGTGAGAAGCTCGGTCACTCGGCGGGAGCTCGGGAGTAGAGCCGCTGCTCCTTCACATCGAGAGGAGTCAGCTGAGGTGGCTTGGGCATCTGGTTCGGATGCCCCCTGGACGCCTCCCTAGGGAGGTGTTCGAGGCATGTCCCACCGGGAGGAGGCCCCGGGGAAGACCCAGGACATGCTGGAGAGACTATGTCTCTCAGCTGGCCTGGGAATGCCTCGGGGTCCCCCCGGAAGAGCTGGAGGAAGTGCCTGGGGTGAAGGAAGTCTGGGCATCGCTGCTTAGACTGCTGCCCCTGCGACTCGGCACCGGATAAGCGGAAGAAGATGGATGGATGGATGGATTACGTGTAATCATAAAGCATAGGAGTGTCGTTTCAGGATTCCAGGTGCAGAAAATATTCACTACTCTTGCAAATAACTATAACTAGCATTGATGACTGCTTCGAAAAGCTGCTCTCTCGGGACAGCCGCGTCGATGGCTGCTATTCAGGTTGCCCCTGGTGGGCCAGTTACCCACAATAGTGGGGGTCATGGAGCAGAATTTTATGGGCAGATGCCTTTCCTGCCGACAAACCTACTTTAGCCGGAGGCTCAATTAAGTAAATAAGTGGTAATAATAATAATTGCAGTTATAGAGCGCTTTTCATCCGAGGGTCACAAAGCGCTGCACAGAGCTGCGGAGAGAACGGCGCGTCAACAACAACTATTCCAGATTCCCGTAAGCTACGCCCCATCCTTAGTCTATTCTAAACAGTGACCGAAGGTTACGCTAAAGACTAAGTTGGTCTACTGCCGTTAGTCCTATCATGAGCTGCCGTGATCCATCCACTGCTGGGTGAAGGCTCCCAGAAGCCGACGCCACCTGACGGTGTGGCCACGCGACAGTCCCGGAGCCGATCTCGCTCCTGCAACCGTGCGAACGTGAATTCTTTCGGACGCATTCTCGGTCGGCCGCCACTCTAACAGCCTCAGCCACTGACCATCATCCCTTCCAGCAACCTGCGCACGCTCACTGACTTCACTAAATTGGTCCCTTAACCCGAAATCAATGCAATACAGAGGTTTCCTCAAAATACCACTGGGGGGGGGGTGTCGGGGGAGTGTTGCTCCGCAGAGCTACCGATGTCATCAGACGCGCTCATTGTCCACCCTGGAGGTACGACAAGCCAAATCCACCCCTGACACGAGATTTTAATGCAACAGCACAATCTATACACAACACAGAGGTATGCACTCGTGCAATACCACCAATGATGACTCACAATGCAAGCAAGATCGGTGTGGTGCCTGCCGTGTGTGGGTGTGTGTGCGCGAGCATTTCCATTGAAGATAATCAGGCCAGGCAAGCGTTAAGGATAAATGTCAGCAACTGCAAATATGTGATTTTGAATACACAAAAATGCTAATGTAGCATCATGCAATTCCTTGGGGATATTTTTACTCTAAGAGTCTCCTCCCAGTGCAGCGGCAATTAAATAGTGCCGCTGCCCTTAAGAATAAACAAATGCCATTATACAACACTGCCAGTGAATAGAATGCATATGCTCTCAATCCTTTAAGCAGCATGGGGAAGGAGCGCTTACCTCTGTGCCTAAGGCGGTTGGACATTTGCCTCGGGTGGCTTTACGTGCGGAGTTGTTTGTGCAGAGTTTGTGCGGAGTTTGCGGGAGTTTGTGCGGAGTTTGTGCGGAGTTTGTGCGTGCTTCCACGACTAAACTAAACAACATTCAGCAGAGATTCTCAACTTTTGCACCTCAAGGCAGACGCAGTCTTCTTGGGTCTGGTCTCCACGGATCAGTAGGGGGTACTCGCGGGCCACTGGTTAAGAATGTTAGATATATAGAACGCAGTGTCTGGAAAATGTTGGCACCAGCTAAATGCACGGCCGCCTTCCCCTTTCCCACCTCTAGTGCCCGAGTAATTCTCTCTTCGAACGAATACCTTCGACACTGACCAAGTACTGTGCACGTTCTCAATTACAACATTGATAAAATGTGGGAAAGGGTATTTTTAAAAACAAATATTACTAAATTACCCTTTCCAACGGTTCTCTTTTCTGCAGGGTGAGCTGATTCACAGTCCACATATTCATTTGAGAACATTCCCTTCCTGCTTCAAATTCACTGATAAGAGGAGGGCTCTGCACACACTAGCTGTTGATTACAAAGTCGCAATGGACACATTTATATAAACTTAGTCCACTGTAAGTTCGATTCACCTGCACAAATCCGCAGATAAGATCGATGAGAAGTGAAAGTAAAAAGATTATTACCCAGGGCATTGACGCACAAGACTAAAGCCCGCAAAGCCCATCCGCAGAAAACATAGCGAAAGATCAGTCTCCTTGGGTAATCTCTGATTACTCTGATTACCGTGGGTAATCTCTGATTACCCACGGGATACGGAACTGTGTAAAGCTAAGGCTTGGTGGCGTGGCGGTGCCGCGGTCAGCGGTACAGGCAGTCCCTGAGCTACGAAGACGTTCTGTTCCCGAGTTCCGTTCGCTCAGTCAATTTGTTCGCAAGGCGGAACACAATACAGTATTCAATGTTATACGGTATTGTGCGTGATTAGGCAATGAAGTTATGCGTTCAGGATTTGGACAATCATTGTACTGTTAGATGTGTCTGTATATTATAAGACCTAATGTCGAAACACAACATTTAAAGTTATATTGCTGCATATTGCTGCATGATGCAATTAAATAGGATACTACAGAAGCTCGTTTATAAGTACAGTGTTCATAAGTCGGAGACTGCCTGTACTTTGTTATAAACCTGGCGACCTAATGACGATCCTGACTATCCTCAAGTGAGACTGAAACGGTCTTGTGCCTCAATCACAAGCCTGCCCTGCTGGTGTGGCGATGCGTAGTCAAACAATATCCGTGACCGATCCAAGGCATCGGAAGGCCCTCATGAAGCAGTGGATTTACAAATACCTGTGGTTGTTATTGCTGCCGGTATAAACGGCAGTTATCCAAGGTGACCCAAGTTGGGGCGGCTGTCCCCCATATGTTGAGGGTATTGGAGCAGAATCTCATGGCAGGATGCCCTTCCTGACGAGAGCATCCTTTAGTTGGGAGGGTTGCCAGATGGCGATTTGTTTGGAATCTCCCCAGGAGTGCTAGACTCTAGACCTGTTCAACGAGAGAGAGACCCTGGCAGGAGCGCTAAACCCAAGAGCTCTTCACCAAGGTAGAGCCTAGGAATGCGAGACTCCAGACCTGTTCACCAATAGAGACCCTTGCAGGAGCACTGGACTCCATGTGACATAGCTCTGGGGTTCAATGGAACACGCAAAGCCCTCCGCCAAAGTTGCGGAATTAAAACGACTCTGTGTAAGATGTAAACCAGCTGCTGGTAAATATCGTTACGTTCATGCTGCAGTCCACATAGCGCACGGTCGACTCAAAAGTGCTCGGAATTAGGGACAAAATTTTGCCACATTCTGGAAAAATATAGTCACTCGTTTGAGTAATTTTGTTCTTTATGTCAGTGACGGTTGTATATTTATGCTACTTGTTCCATTCTTAAACGTTGGCTTTTTTCAGCAGATAGGGTCGGTACAGTCTGTCCTTCATGACAAGAGTGCACGCTAAATAATTATATTCTCGAATGCGTGCTTTCGTATCAAGGGAGACACGGCAAGCGAGGGTCCATTGCTTGAATGTAAAACATTAGCGTTGTATTCCCTCTGAGCTATAACTTTGTTGTTGATTGAAACGCATTGATATGCAACGGTTAAATGTCAGAAATGAAATGCTGTATTGTTATTGTGGAGACCTTCATCCAGCAGTGGATTGACAATGTGTCATTTGATGATTGCTTCGAATCATCACACACACAGCGCCTGAGGATGCCTCTAACGTGTGAGGCGAAACGTCGCGATGGAGGGAGAGGGAGCCATCGACGCGGCTCTTCTGAGAGAGCGGCTTTTCGAAGCAACCATCATGCATCGAGGCGTGAAAACCTCTGTCGTTACAATGTGTAATTTATTAAAATGACAGGGTGGAGAAGTGGTGACATCTGCGCCTCACGAATAAAAGGTCCTGCCTGGGGCAGTTTCATTCCTGCCCTCGAGCGCCTATGTTTAATTTGCGCGGTCAGACTCTGATCTGGGTGTGTGTTTCATCTGAGTTCTCTGTTTTCCTCCCACAGGTCAAAAAACAAACACTCCTTAATTATTTATCCAATAACATCGTAATATATCAGATGCAGTATCATGCAGGTGCTGGTGCCGGCTGGCTGTACAACTACCTCCCCCAACCAACGCAGTTTCCACGTCATGCCTCCGTATCCACATCTTGTGCCGTGACCGGGTGTGTAATTTGCGTGCGTTACAAATTGCATTTGTCTCGTTTTTATTCTTATTCTTAAAATGCTCTCTTACCCCGGTAGGGTCGTCGTGATTCCCATGCACGCTGAAGACAGGGATGGAGATGTTTAAGTTTGGATCCGCATAGTTCACCCAAGGGAATCTGCAACAGATGAGAGAGAAACGGCCACAGCAATTAACGTCTTATAATCAAAAACATGAGTTTTTAAGGATAAGGCCATCTATGTACTGATGTAGATTTGTCATGGTTCGATCTATGATAATTACTCTCCTTAGCTATTCATTCAGGGCAGCCATGTCAAGCGCTCTAAGTGCAATTATTATGATTATTATTAAGCGCTCCATCGATTTCCTTCGCGACGTTTCGCCTCCTATGTCGGAGGCCACCTGAAGCCGCCTGATGACTCCAGCGTGGGAGGTGAAAGGTCATGAGAAAGAGAGAAGGAACTCACAGCAAGAGGCTATCCCAAAAAAATAACCATGGACAGCAAATCTTGAACAAAGCAATTCAATATTGGATTTTTCCACTAAATAAATTAAAAAGGAGATTTTTTTTATTTGCCCTTGGTTTAATCGGGTTCCCTTCATGCATTATTAGGGCTTAAAAGAAGATCTAATCGCATTGTAAGTCTAACCGATGCAGACGCCGCACGACCCATGTGGCCAACAGGCCCGGCGCTGGCTCGCGACTACACCGGTGGCCGCGAGCCAGCGATCGAGCTCGCGGCCGTGCCACGTACTTGCTCGCGCCGAAGTTCACCCTCTGGTCGCTGACCACCTCGAAGGTCACCGGTCGGTCACCCATGCAGTATCTGCGCAGCGTCTCCGTGCAGGTGTGCATCGCCCGGCGAGACGGCTTGTTCTCATGGAACAGGTCTCCTCCGAGCAGCACAAAATCCACCTGCGCGCAAAAAGAAAACAAACACGGCATTGTCGGCGCGCGTAGAGGAGCAGCCCTTGCAATTGCTTTCCCATGCCACTGCTCATAGAAGGGTCTCCTAACAGACAGCGCTAGAGTGTTAGGCTGTTCTTTCACGCTGGCTAGATGTCTTGGAAGAGCGCCAACATATTAGCTCAGTACGAGACCTGTCGATCAACAAACCGTAGTCAGATAGTAGTTATCACTCAGGGTGCGTTCCGGGAGGATACATACAGCACGAACCGAATCAGCGCTAAAAGGGGTCACCGAAGAGGGCGAGTGCGGAATGGCTGTGAGCGTAGCAAAACATGACTCTCAACGGCTGAATGAGTGCAAACGGAGACAGGGGGCTCTAAGCGAGTGCCCCGACTGGTACCTTGTCACCGGCATAGTGGATTTTTAAATATGTTCAAATATCTCCAGGTCAAACGGCACGACTGTGAATCAGCGTTTTGTGGGCTTTCTCGAAGCGGGGTCTACTGGAGAATGTTGAAAAGTCGATGATGCTTACATTTTGAGGTCCAACGAGATGCGGAGTGTTTGCGGACGATCGCCACACGATAAAACTATTCACTGTGGTGATGTGGGTTGTCACGGAACAGCGTTTCACCTCCCACACTGGACGCATTGTCATTAACCTGATGATGCCTCCGACTTGGGAGGCGAAACGCCGTGAAGGAGGAGGAACGCTCGACGCAGTTACGCCGAAAGAGCAGCTCTTCGGAGCAAATATTAAAACTATACAATTGTCGAATAAAATCGATGGCATGGATTTTTTAAAAAAGACCATAAAATGTATACGACGTTATCTGCGAACACCATAAGCCATACGTTTGTAAACAGCACATGAACATGACAATAAAGAAAACATCCATAGCTGACTCATTAAGCGATGAGTACTTTTGCCTGTGTACATTTGTAAAGAGTATAAAAGGTTTTTTTTACAATTTCTGGAAATTATACAGGTGTTAAGATCTAAAAACACCAAAGAGACACCTTTCACAAAGTGTCAAGTTTGCAAAAGCCACGCATACTTGTGGCGAAATATGCAAACAGGAAGCTTTAATAACATACGCATTGTCCTTCAAACTGATTGGCCCACACCAGACATGGCTTTCTTTTGAGCCTGATTGTCAGTTTTAAAACGCCAACTAGACAGGTGTCTGTTTGGTGTTTTAAAGATCTTAACACCTGCATCATTGCCAGAAATGGCAAAAAGCCTTTTCTACTCTTTACATTGTCTTCTTTACATTGTTTTCATTACATTGTTTTCTTTACATTGTTTGGGAGTGATGTCAATCCGCATCTAAATGAACCTCAGCTCTGAGACAATAAACCCAAATCATCATTGCTCAGAATGTATGCACACAAACTACAACTCCCAAGTCAAATTATTTCAAAACGGTTTCAAAATGGGATTTCATAAAGTAAGAAATTATACCATAACAAGTTTCAGTTGACCATGAAATAGTATTCAAATTATAATTTCACAGCCAAATTCCACTTGGTCTTTTAGTATAATGATGGCATTTTAAGTGAGGCAAAATTGAAAGGATTAAGCATGCCTTGAGTTGTAAGAATTCACAAGCTGGGAATACCTTTGCTTGACCCTGATATGAAAGGTGCTTCAGAAATGCAAATACTATTATTATAAACAGCCTCTTCATTTGCCAGTCAAAATCAATTAGCATGTGGTATATTTTGCATTACCGGTAACCGCACACACAGAAGCCGTTAAATAATGATTGCTGTAGAGCAGCACATTTATAAATACTAAGCAATATAACATTTTTGTATTTTACTCTGTTTTACTCTGTTACACGGAAGATCCCGTATGGCCGGCTATTTTACACAGGAGATCCGTGGCGTTGCGTGAGCACAGCAGCAACAACAAGCACTGCATGCAGAAACGCAAGGAATACTGCCAAAGAAGGTATAGATCAGTCGTAAACCAAACACAAGGGACTCTAATAAGTGCAAGCAATCACGTCTTGCACTGATGAAATGTGTTCTTTTATGCTTCACAATTTGTTCAGAATGGGCGGCACGGTGGCGCAGTCGGTAGCGCTGTCGCCTCACAGCAAGAAGGTCCCGGGTTCAAATCTCGGCTGGGCTGCCTTTCTGTGTGGAGTTTGCATGTTCTCCCCGTGTCCGCGCGGGTCTTCACCGGGCACTCCGGTTTCCTCCTACATTCCAAAAAAACATGCTGCCGCATACGTTAATTGGCTTGCAGACTAAATTTCCCGCAGTGCCCGGTGATGGACTGGCGTCCCATCGTGGGTATATTCCTGCCTTGCACCCTGTGTCTGCCGGGATAGGCTCCAGCTCACCGCGACCCTGTACAGGACTAAGCGGTTTCTGACGATGAGATGAGATGAGACCGTGTTCATGTGCTCGCTGTAAACAGTGTTGAATTTTTAATTCACTTCCTTTTTTTATCCGTAATTGTGTATACATCATACTGGACAGCACGTTGTGTTTCAATGATGACACTTTAAACGTAGAATAAATCATTACAATCATGAGTTGGGTGTTAGTAAAAGTCAGCTTATATATTTCGGACTAAAAAGGGACTCGAGGGGGAGAGAAGGGAGGGAAACCGAGCTGTAGATGAGCAGCACGGGTAATGCAGAGGTCGTCGGGTTATTTCCATCTCCCCGCGTGATAGTGGAGCAAAGTGCCGAGTTTATTAAATCTCCAATCTTATGTCCAGTCGGTGGATACGTAATGCACAAATTGAAAATTAAAACCTCTCCCACAGCAGCTGCAGTGTGCGACTGTGGCCATCAAACGAGAGAACAAGTCTTTTTCTGAGCAACTGGAAAATTGGTCAAATTGTTGCCCAGTGTGCAGCTACAGCAGGTGTTATTTCCAGGCACTTGCGCACTTTAATTTCTCGCCCCGTGCTTTTCTTGTGTTTATGACATCCACCTTGTTGTCGACTGTGTAACTGGATTCGATTACGGAGTAAACGGCCACGCGGAACACAAAGCGGGGCCTCTATTTCCATATAATCATTTTGTGGTTGACACCAATCCTCATCTCTGGACCTGGTTCAATGTGATGGACCGTGGCGTTTTCCTCAAAGGCTTGATAAAAATCTTAAATGTAGATTTTATTGCGAACTGCACTAGTAACCAACTCACAAACGAGGACACAGCAATGTGGACTATGATACCACATAGACAAAAATGTTTTTCCCTCTGGCTACACAAGTGACCCAGAAGACAAGACGGAGATTTCTGTAATCATTTATTAAACAAACCAGTACAACAATGAACTTAATAGTGTCCGTCTTATTTAAACACAAGCATGGAGAATACTGCCCATATGTATGACTCCTGATCCTGAGCCCTTAGACAACAAGCCCATCCCACCCTAAAGCGGTCCCCTATATTCCCTCCTGAAACCGTCCTCCCGTTGCTATAATCTTTCCCCTCGTGTATTTCCCTGACCCAATCCTGGCTTGGCATTTCAAACTTAAAAATCCGTCGAGTCAGGGTTTCGGCATTTACTGACCTCACCCGATGTCTTCCGATTCTCCTAGAGCACTCTCATCCAGATCACTACACACGCCAACCATCTGAAATCAAATCCCTCCCAACTGAGCCGTTGAGATTAACTGAATAAATAAGCAGGAGTGAAATTGGCGTCCGCTCATCGCACGGCAGTGACTCGGCACATCGATAACAGGGAAGAGCTAGATTGGGCATTACCTTATTCAGAATTGGTGTACTAGGTGGGGGGCATAGGATGGGTGTTAGGTTGGGAATCCAGGCTATCAGACTTGGGAGTCAATTGAAAAACAGATTTTTTTGAATGGCCAAGGGCCAGCACTGCATACAGTAGCACAAGTGTCCAAATAGAACCCAGCCAGAACCGCTGATGAGACCACACCGCCATTAACGCTGGGGGCTCACCAGATCTCAATTAAAGCTCAGCGATTCTCAATGTGGCCCACTGCACTCCCAGATTTTTCATGAAGTTCTGGTGACATGATAAAGAGCACTGATCTCGTGTGCGTGCAGTTCAAGAGATAAAGGAAAAATAGCAGATTTTTTGCACGTTGTGCTGATACAGCAACATCTGACCAAAGCAAGGCTCTATCGGTACGACACCAGCGCACAATGACGCGTGTGAGATGTTTCGCTAATGCACTGCTGAATAGAGGTCTCTTCAAGCAAGCCACCATCTTGTATGATCCTACGATGCACCTGCGCAGAAGGCGATTTCATCGCTTCTTCCCCCACGGTAGACGGCCCCCTCCGGCGGGGTGCGTCCCTTGGCTTTAGTCAGAAGCGATGAATTACAGGGCAAATTCAAATCATAATTGCTCATGGCGCCTTCCCGAGCACAAAGCGAAGGAAAACCAAATGCGCGTGAGTAGTCATTAGCCTGCTGAGGGTCGTGATGTAAGCCTGCAGAAGTCTATAAAATGCTTTTTGAGGTCAAAGTGGAACAATAAAATAAAAAAAACGTTGAAAACGCAAACCAAGGATTTCAACCAATTCAACAACATAGCATATGTAGTTGTTTCATTTCACATGCCAATTAGAATGGGCAATCAGTTGGCGTTATGAATAATAATCAGAATGTTATGGGGTTTTTAAAATTAAAAATCTGGTTAGGTCTCTTCCTTAATTTCGAGGTGGTGGTGTGATGGATAGGGACGTATGCGCAGGAGTAGCAGCGGTAAGGGTGGCCGTGATGAAGTACGTACGTCCTTGGCTTGCGCTATCCCCATGATCTCGTCGAACGTCACGAAAGTGTCGTTGCCGCGGACAGCATCCTTCTCCATGAATCCCAGGTGGATGTCGGAAGCGATCAATATTTTAAAAGTGTCCTCTTCATTTCTAAATAGGAATGGGAAGGGACGTGATACGTGTGGCATTGTGAGGAGAGTTAAGGATGAGGACAAGATAAAAACAACACACGTTAATTAAGCGCAGCTATTGCTTTGTTTTAATGGGGTAGAGGCCTGTACAGTGGCAAGCCCATTGTGCTCTGAGCTTAATTTCCCGCGTTCCATTCCCAGCCATGGCTAACATCAGTCGTAATATCTTAACCGATACAAATTTGTTTAGCCATTTAGGGAAACCAGAGTACATACAATACCTGGCGAAAACCCACGCAGACGGGCAGAGAACACAAAAGCCCCAGGCACATATGTACCCGAGCCAGGAATCGATCCCAGGATATTCTTGGTGCTAAATTGCCAGACTACTCTACACCTGCTATTGATGTCTCAATGTGTAATGGGGTCAGCCGCTATGCACTGCCGTCAATTTCTGTCAATCACTTCTGAATTCTGACAATTACCCTGCAATGATGGCAATTTCCGTGTAACCTGCGTTCCGCATACAGAATTGCCACCTGACCCAGTCTGCAAGGATTGTTCATTTCATTCCAATTTTTATCGGATCCCTAATACTAAGTTCAGCATACCTCTGAACATCATCATATCAGTACACGGTGGTCTCTCCTCTTCCTATTATTTGTCTATTATATGATTGCGCTGTGCAACTGAGTGCCGTTTGTCATAATTTCAGTTGGGGTTTTATCTTTGTGTAAATTTTGGTAAGTTTGCTTGTGTGTGCAATCTAAAAGTGTTAATGATAACGTTTGTGTTTACGGTTAGTGTTTCATTTTTTCAAAGGCTATTGCTGTATGTTTGTCTGCCTTTGATTGTATGCGTGGGCAATTTTTGGAAGTTTGTTGTGTTCCAGGAATCTCACATCTAGAGCTTGCAAGCTCGCTGGGCACTTTGTGCTGTAAAAATAAACATATATCCAGTACTAAGAGATAGGAGCCAGTGTTGTGTTGCAGGCATCCCGCATCTAGAGCTTGCAAGCTTACTGAGTGCTTTCTGCTGTAATAATAATATCCATCTCACTTTGAACTGAGAGCAATTCTGTAATCCATGAGGTCTTGCATGCCCATACGTTAACAGAAGCACACCTTACCAGTCCGTTCTCGCATTGTATTGGCTACAGCACTCTGCTGCCTATAGCTACACAGCTCATCTCATTGTCAGAAACCGTTAGTCCTGTACAGGGTCGCGGTGAGCCGGAGCCTATTCCGGCAGACACAGGGCGAAAGGCAGGGATATACCAACGATGGGACGCCAGTCCATCACCGGGCACTGCGGGCAATTCAGTCTGCAAGCCAATTAACCTATGCAGCAGCTTGTTTTTTGGACTGTGGGGGGAAACCGGAGTGCCCGGCGAAAACCCACGCGGACACGGGGAGAGAACTCGCAAACTCCACACAGAAAGCAGCACCCGAGCCGAGATTCGAACCCGGGGCCTTCGTGCTGTGAGGTGACAGCGCTACCCACTGGGCCACGGTGCCGTCCCTAGCTACACATTGTTTTGCCTAATAGCCACACAGCAGCTACCGCTAATTACCTGCGACAGAACGTTTTAGTCAAACTCGAGGCTACCTTGCCTACTCTATAGGACGGTCCACGTGTCCTGTGGTCTCCACTTGACATTTTTTTCGGATTATGATCTTTCATGAGCCCAGAAGTTCCTCACTACTATACAGCCCTTCTTCGAGAGTTTATAAACTCGTGTAAGCCACCTGTAATAAATAAGGGTGATTTAACAGAGTAATGAAAGAAAACATGTTTTGAGGTCAATTAAATGGGCATTAAAACACAGCTGGACCACTCTGTAGATTAATCGCTGCTTTGAAACATTAGACAGGTTCACTGGGTTAATCATAGATCTGTAAGGGGTATGTTTACGAAATGGATCTTGTGTCCCCATGTATTGCACCTCAGAGGTGGCAACCCTAACAGCACACAGTACAACTGTTAAGAACTGCTGGCAACAACTGCGACAATCACTGTCAACACTAAGCACCTTTTACACTTGCTCTGCAAATGGTTTTACTGCGAATCGCTTATTTATTATAATTGTAGTGTACTGTGTATAGAATTGACTTATCGCTTCAATAAAAATTGACTTAACATTGCTTATATTTGCATTTTTAAAGCGCTTTTCACCCGAGGGTCGCAAAGCGCTGCACAGCGCTATGAAGAGAACGGTATATCAACATCAGAATAGATACAATAAGTTGAATAGCAACTATAAATCAATGAGACATCAAACAGCAAATAAAACAATTAAAAAAATGTAAGGAAAAGTGTCCCTGAGCAGGCACGGGTCAACAGCGAGCCATCATTTGATGCAGCGCAGTGTTGTCGTGCCGGGATGATGGCTCTCTTCCGACCTGCACCTGCCCGAGAACATTTAATTCCTTCCTTGTTTGCTGAATAATTATTTTTTTTTATTATCGCTCATTTTATATCCTTCTATAATTTATTGCTACATATTTGAACTGTTCTGATGTTGTTGACACATGCCGTTCGCTCCCACAGCTAGGATTTGTAAACAAATACAAAAAAAAAGGTTATTGTTGCCGACTTCACGTTCTTGTTTCGTTGCTGACGGTGTCGTTCTCTCCGCAGCTCTGTGCAGCGCTTTGTGACCCCCGGGTGAACAGTGCTCTATAAATGCAATTATTATTACCATTATCACACAAGCACACAACAGTGAGCCGCATCAACAGCCCCAGCCAGAGGACTTCAAGGCCTTGCGGATCGAGTGAGTGTGGAGACGACATTTGAAGACGACCAAGTTAGTCGGCTGAGTGAATAATACCAGTGGAAGTTCCCCCCAGAGTCTGTGGGCACCATAGCTGACAGTACGATTTAGTAAAGCTTCACAATGCGTTACGCCGCCCGTTTGCGTGCGAGACCATTACGTTTCAGAGGTTTAAACAAGCTACGCAGACCGTCGTGTAGAGCGGAGCTGATCGTTGTTGCACTGTGAGAGCACTGCTGCGGGAGGGACGAGGAAGCCCCAAGTAGACTAGCAGTGGAGAGATCAAGGCTGGTGATGATGGTGGTTATCAGAGAGTCCAGACGTTGGCCCTGGTTAGCGAACGTATCGACGCGGTTAAAGGGCCTAAGGCATCACAGTATTGCAGTGTGCGGAGATACTTACGCGGCGCCCATAGTAGTAAATCTTCGTTAAATCTATGTTAAATCTTTATTAAATCTTCGTTAAATCTTTGTTAAATCTTTATTAAATCTTCGTTAAATCTTGGTTAAATCTTTATTAAATCTTCGTTAAATCTTTGTTAAATCTTCCCACCTGGCACGACCGAGTTTGAATTGTCACCGCGTCAATAACGCCAACGATGATATTAAAGTTCACGTCAACGCACAGGCGCGTCTCCGTCGGTTTGTTAGCAGCCTTCGGGCGGTGCTGCTAATCTTAAAAAAAAAAGAAATCTTTAAACATTAAGCAAATTTTAAAAAACCGCTTAAACCACAAACACTACACGCGGGAGTCTCTCGCTCGCTGCACGCAGCCGCCGCCGCCGCCGCCGCTTCACATTTCCCACGCGGATGGGCGAAAGCAAGCGCGCGGGAAGGCGCCGGGCCAATCGGACGCCACGGTGGTGTGGCCCACGTGCTCGGCTCTGACCAATCGCGCGCGCGGTAGCGGGCGCCTATGCCTATGCGCTGTACGTATTTGAGGACGCGTGCGCTGGCTACGGGAGCCGCCGCGGCGGCGGCGCGAGCGCGTTTTGTTTTAGCGCTCGCGTCGCGGCGCGGGTGAGAGGTGACGTGGGGAGTGGGTTTTTTTTGTTGTGTGAGAGAGCGCTCTCACTGAGCGGCTGTGCGCGCGAGAGAGAGCGGGGAGAGCGGGGGGAGAGAGAGAAGGGGCGCCGGGTGACACGGCTATCCCGAAAGAACAGCGATGGAGAGCAGTGGAAACCTCCAAAGTACAGTACAACTTGATATACTGCACAGTCACGTCGGTGGTGACATCCGTCAACAAACCTTTAAGTGATTTAAATATATATTAGACAACGTTTGGGGTTAATGGGTCGTTTTCATGACAAGTCCAATAACTAAAAGGGATGGGGTACGGTTATTCGCAGTAGCAGAGTACCCGCAGTGTGTGTTTTGGACGGTGGGAGGAAACCGGAGTACCCGGAGAAAACCCACGCACGCACGGGGAGAGAAACTCGCAAACTCCGCACAGAAAGGCACCCGAGCCGGGAATCGAACCCGGGTGTTCGTGCTGTGGGGCGGGTACTCCGGTTTCCTCCCACCTTTCAAACACGCGCAGCTGTCTTGGTTAATTGGCCTGCTGAGTAAATTTCCCCCAGTGTCCAGCGATGTACTGGCGTCGCATCCTGGGTATAGCCCGCCTTGTGCCCTCTGCCGGGATAGGCTCCAGCCCACCACGACCCTGTACATGATTAAGTGGCTTTTGATTATGATGAACCAAATTCGAAATGTTGAGCTTGTTCTAATTGCGGTACACTGTAATTACGTATCTATAGTAACCTGTGTCTGCATTATAAAACAGTATTAAACCCTAACGTAGTCTCTTACAATTATGCAATACGGACGGGGAATTAAACAGAAAATAAGAGCAAAACCGTAAAAAGTGTGGCAATTTGCACTGAGAAACAATAAAAGCAAGACATCAATGGTGAAAGAAGCTCGTGACAAAAGATAATTAGTTTCGTGATTTAAAGTTTCATTTCGGTCCACACTCAGCATCTTGTGACAATACATTGGTTTCATCGCTCAGAATGACAGCCACGGCAGCAATCTCTCTTAAATGAGTCCCATCTGGAAGGAAGGCCTCTCCACACACTGTGGGTCACAATTGATGTTTTTGTTTGGTGACGGATTGAGTGCCCAGAAAGGCGCCTTTAAATAAAATGTATTATTAAAATGTATTATTATGGTCCCCACACTCGCCAGTATGGTTTGGCCAACCCAGTCTTACATTGTTCCCATGCCACGGCTGCATTGTTGTTCTTCTGTGTCCATTGTTAATTAATTGTGCTGTGCAATCTTGACAGCTTCACTATGGTGGAGGTTTCATCGTTGTACAAGTTCGTGTTGAGAGTTTGTTTCCTTGTGCAACATTGAATATTGCTGTTCATGCGTTACCGCGTTGGTCATTTCGGTCGTTTGTTGTGTCGCAGGAATCCCACATCTAGAGCTTGCAAGCTCGCTGTGTGCTTTTTGCTCTGATAATAAATATCTATATCAGTCGTGGGAAGGGACTCAAGACTAGTTGCCACCTGTCCTGTTGTTCTCCCAGGACTTCCTCTTGTTCGGCCAGATACTCTACTGAAGAATTATCGGGATATTAAAATTTCCGGGTTTTGTAGATTGCTTAATACACCACTCAAGAGCATAACATTTACATGTAGTTCTTCCTTCCTTTGCAAAAGTACTTTGATACATTTTCCTTCCCCAAAAAATTGACGTGGAAATGTTGTACCTCGTAGGAGGCAACCGTACATAGACCCCATAGCAGTTCAGATATTATTGACATACATTTTAGCCTGAAAGAGATCTTCGGCTGCCAGGTTCATAGCACTCTGAGCTAAACACATGCCGGGTCTCTTCATAAACTGAAATGTATCAGCCACGATTATATTTCATTGAATGTATCCTGCAGTTTTTTAAGTGGTTGAAATACCTAAAATAGCTTACACTTACAACTGACAATGTGAGTCCACGTTAAGATAGTGATGCATTATCCCCTGACGTACGTGCGTGCGTGCGTGCGATTTGAATGGGTATTCCAGTTTCTTCCCAAGTGAAACAATTGCTCAAACATAGGTTTATGAATTTTACAAGAATTTACCAACATCCCAAGCATAAAGTATCCTCAGATAAAAGGATCCTGAGACTCGGTGAAGCTTTCCAAATTAAATTGTCAACAATAACGAAAACCATTACTCAGGATATGCTCAATGTGTTTAAAGATCCTTTGCAGGTAGGTCCTGTTTGTCCAATCTCACTTTAAAAAATGGGTAAGTTGGAGGAAATCAATCAAAGTATGTGGAAATTGCATTCGGAATTAAACGAATAAATCAAACCGTTTTTCAGATGAAGGGGAGGGACTTTTGGATAGTGCTCTGAATTCCACGTTTTTTCTGACCCTTAAAGGACTCTAATTTGCTGTCATTTCATACCATGCAGTCAGGGTTGTTGGTTTCGAAACAGTTTATGGGAGACCTTACCTTCATTCAGCAGTGGATAGATCGTGGCTGCTGCTAGTAAAGCCCATGACGATGATATTCACCATGCCTGTGCATACACAAACAATTAAAATGTAGAACCTTGATAATTGCTTCGAAAAGCCGCTCTCTCGGGACAGCCGCGTCGATCACTTCCTCTCTCCACCTCGCGACGTTTCGCCTCACACGTTGGAGGCATCCTCAGGCGCAGTGGGGAGAGGAAGCGATCGACGCGGCTGTCCCGAGAGAGCAGCTTTTCGAAGCAATCATCATACATCGAGCCGTGAAAACCTACATCATTAAATATAGAACCTTGTCAAAATAAATCAAAGTTAATTTCTCGCTCTGATGAGCCACATTGAGGCAGCACTTATCTCCTTAAAGCTCTAAGCCGATAGTGGAAGTTTCACATTCTGACGAGGTAGAAATAAACATTCTGTCTCACTGAAATCTTCTGAAGGGTCATCAATGAGTTTGTCTGGCCCAAAATTCTGTAAAATAAAACATAAATCTCACGTCATTGTCAGAACCACTTAATTCTGTACAGGGTCGCGGTGAGCCGGAGCCTATCCCGGCAGACACAAGGCGCAAGGCAGAGATACACCCACGACGGGACGCCAGTTCATCACCGGGCACTGAGGGAAATTTAGTCTGCAAGCCAATTAACCTATGCAGCAGCATGCTTTTGGGACTGTGGGAGGAAACCGGAGTGCCCGGCAAAACCCATGTGGACACGGGGAGAGCATGCAAACTCCACACAGAAAGGCACCCGAGCCAAGATTCCAACCCGGGACCTTCTTGCTGTGAGGAGGCGACAGCGCAACCCGCTGGGCCACCGTGCCGCCCGACATATAAACGAACACTTTGAATAGCTTATACACACAATTCTTACAAGGCAATTTCAGATTTAAAGCACTACCTGGGATAAATTTATGTTAAAGCATTTAGCCTCTGAAGTTCATGACAAATATATATTTGTAATTACAGTATGTTAATTCGCCAAGCTATATTATCAAACCTGAGGCTGAGCTCATGGCACATGCGGCAGATTTCTATTTCAGACTCGCGAAGTGCCACGGCATGACTTAGCATTGTGAACGGTTTCTAAAACATACAAATCAAAATGTAAAACTACAATCCTCGCAAAAACGGCCTACAGAGACACCCACAACCGTCATTAGTGGTCATTTTTACATAGCTGCCACAGCCATCGTAGAACAGATCCCCAATGGCTCCATATGGGAAACGTCCTCATTGGGACCTCCGTTACCTGTGACGGAATTTTCATGTCTCTATCATCAAATACGCACAATCAGTCCACGCGTGTCACGATCTCGCCACGCCATTTGACGGATGCGAGTGCGGCGAAATGGTAGCGGGTTAAAAATAATGGCGCGGCGGTGCGAGCCGGAGTGATTTCATCCTGCCCCACTCTCTCCCTCGCGAGACGGATCAGGAAACAAGGCCACAGCAGGGAAGGGCTCCTCAGTTGTGGAGCAGTGGGATATTTTTCGCAATCCGCGTGGTCTATAATCTATTGAGGTGGCTCCGCGGGACGGTGAGCGGCTCGTAATCCCATTTGCGGGTTGATCGGATCCATTAACTCCCTTGGGATCCGCGAAAACTAGATTGCTGTGGAAATGTTTACCTTTAAGAAAACTACTAATGGCATTACCAAACCAAGTTTGTGTTTAAGCCTACATAACGTGTGATGCATAACACGTGGCTGCCACTATTGTTCGCTGCCCGAGTCAAGCTTGATAGAAATATCTCTGCAATGTGGCTGAGCGGGCTTCACTCGGTGATATTTAATCTTCTGACTCTGAGGGAAAGTCAGAACAGCTTGTCTCATGGACAGACTAATCCCTGCCAGGGGAATTAAGGAAACGTGAAACGGGCCAACAGTTTCAACTACTTGCCAACGGTGACCCAGCGTTGCATGTTTACCTGGAAACGTCGAATGTTCACCCATTGCTCAGGGCTGTAAACGGCGGATGAGCATCGTCTGAACGTGCATCAGGAAATAAGTTTGACTTTGAACGTTTGGTTCCGTGGCTGCTTGAGCCCATTCATCATCGTCATCATCGGTGACGCTGAATAAAGGCCTCCCATGAGGTCGCAGCCTCTCACGGTGTAATGAAGTAGAAATGATTCATTAGTGCAGTTTCGTGCCATTCATTACATATCCATAATAAATCCCTTTTGGGTTGTGTCACGTTTAAAATAAGTGTTGTAAACCCACCTCCACTCGACACAGCCAATCAGGTTTATCACGTGAACAGAACGTGCCAACTCTTTACCATTTATGCACACTGGTGCGTTGGAGAGCAAAGTAACATTTACAATGAAATATGACGGTTCGCTGATGACTACGCTCAGGTTCCTCGGGTATCTCGGACCAATTTTAAACAAAGAGGTTCTCTCGTTCCAAACCCAAAATGACATTATTATGGATAACATTGGTCACGGACGCATTCCTGTTGAAATTCATTACGTATGTAGCACCTTTCAACCCAGAGGTCCCAAGACACTGCAAGAAACCATAGAGATGTGGTGGGAGGGGAGCCACTGCAGTCAGCCGGCACAAACCCCGCCAGACTAACATCACGATGCTATCAGCCAATTAATGAGTGGTTAATTTGTTTTGTAATGGGAGAAAACCAGACAACCTGGAGAAAACCCCTGGAGATCAGGAGGGGAACACACCAACTCCGCTCAGAAAGGTGCTCGAGACGGGAACTGAAGCATCTCGGGCACGACCGTCTTTTTTATGAGGCCTTAATATTCCCACCTTTACCACCACCCTGCCACCCAGTAACAATCCAGCCAGTACCTGGGCAACACGTGTTCATTTCATGGCTCCATGACCCCAGGGGATGTCCTCTCGGACGCGTTCCAGTCCTTCACTGCCACTCTGTCGATACTCTCAATACCCCTGAACCGAGACTGCGGTGGAAACCAACTCCCCGATAGAATATGAACAGCGATGACTGTGGGTGAGGTTTCCGTTAAGTCGGTGCAAAAGCTGTAATGATACAATGAGTCATACATTCTCAAGCTCAACATTTGGAGAAGCAAATATCTTCACCACGTATACGCCCGGTATATTTTCAGTCAGGGCTCTCCACGTTGGAACATATTTCTGTTCCCGGCACACGTCATCCAGGATACCTCTCGCGATGGCTGTGGCTACTGGTCATGTGCCACCGACTTAAGTTTAGCAGCCACTCGGAAAATAATAAGTGAAAACATTTCGCTCAGCATTGGATGTGATACGCCTATGACCAAACCCCTGGCATACATCTCCTCCTCGAAGCCAAGCAGACCTGAGCCTTGGCAAGTGCATGAATGTGGTGATGATGGACAACAAGCTGCTATGGGATGCGAGCAACATTGTTGGCATCAAGGGAGTAGCAGACAAACGTCAATGTTATGCTGTTCGTCCATATCCCGATGCTCTCCTCCTAGGCCAAGCTGCACTGACCAGTGTGGTGAAATATGGTCAAATAACTATGAGCACTTTTTGCCAGTGCAAAGAGGTAAAAAAGAGAAGAGGTTTTAATATTTCTGGCAATTATACAGGTGTTAAGATCTTAAAACACCGAATAGACACTTTTTACAAAAACACGTATACTTGTGGCAAAATAAGCAAATAAAAGTGCTTTGAAAATGTATGCATTGTCCTTGTAACGGATTGGCCCAAATTAGAGAAGGGCTTTCTGTGTGACTTATCTCAGTATTAGCCATGTCTTGCGTACAAAGTCGTTTTTGCTACGTTTTAAAATTACCCTCCAATCCATTTTTTTCATTAACAGCGACTACAACATAACCAGTTATCAAGAATGTTGTAAACACGGTGACCCGTGTCAGAGTCAATTTTCTAGCTACCCATTAGTACTCAATCTGACATCTGCTGACAATACATGCTGGGGACTGTGTGACACATGTTTGTGGGATGAAACTAATGGATCCCACCTGAAAATGAGAAGTCAAACGCTACCGACCCATAAAGCCGATATATCCCTGAATATCGTATGCTGCCACGGTGTGAGCGCTCACACATTGGAATTGCAGTCCAAGGGTCATATCGTTCGATTTCATCTCCTGTGCTGGTGGTTGAAATAAGTCGCTTAAATCCCCCACCTCATTGCTCCCCTCTGTCCCATGTGACCGCTGCACCACCCTTGCTGCCATAATGGCTGTGTAGCGATCAAAACCGCGCCTCCTCACAGAGAGAAGGCCCTGCCTGAGGTGGTTTGATTCCTGCCTCGGGCACCTTTCTGTGTGGCGTTTGTGTGTTCTCTCACCCTGTTCTACGTGGGTATCTTTCAGATTCTGCAATTTCCTCCCAGAACTAAAAAAACACACTCATTGGCAAAAAGGCCGATATCATAAAATCATATAGGACGCGGTATCTGGCAGGTTGGCGCCGGCTGACTATGTCTACCTCCCTCGACCTCTCTGCGCTTTCCTCTCTACGCCTTTGTGTCGTTCTCTTTTCGAGCGAACGCTCGCGACATTTAAAGAGCACCGTGCCCCGCATCGGCACGGTGGCCCAGTGGTTAGCGCTGTCGCCTCACAGCAAGAAGGTACCAGGTTCGAATCTCTCGGCTCGGGTGCATTTCTGTGTGGAGTTTGCATGCTCTCCCCGTGTCCGCGTGGGTTTTCGCCGGGCACTCCGGTTTCCTCCCACAGTCCAAAAGCATGCTGCTGCATAGGTTAATTGGTTTGCAGGCTAAATTGCCCCGCAGTGCCCGGCGATGAACTGGCGTCCCATCGTGGGTGTATCCCTGCCTTGCGCCCTGTGTCTGCCGGGATAGGCTCCGGCTCACCGTGACCCTGTATAGGAATAAGCGGTTTCAGACAATGAGATGAGATGAGGTGCCCCGCATTATAAATCGTGGTTCTGCTCACGCGGTTACGAACAGGTTTGCCACAGTGAGTCTATCGGCCGGTTAGCAAAGCATGGCTGGGAGAGGTGTGGGTTTCGTTCGCTCTAGTGGATCCCCCTTCCGCCAGCAGTGATGAAATGACGAAAGATTGTCTAACCGTGAGCATGAGAGTGTTGACAATAAGAGATTGTGGCAGATGCGTGTATGGGCAGCGTGACGGGGTTTACAGACAGCTCTCCCTCTCTAGGGATTCTGAATGAGCGAGAGACGGGATGTCACGTCAGGGCCATAGGGGGCGCAATAACGAGAAGCCCGGATAATCTATAGTACCGGCTGACAGACAGCAGGGGGCGTAGCGAGCCAAAAGTGAGTAGTGGGACAGAGCTACCGCTTGAGCTGGTCAAGGATGGTCAAGTCTGCCATCGCATTAAAACCGAGCGGACTGTGAAATTGGGACCTGCGATATAAATTCTTTTTTCATCGCCGCTGTTGTTACATATATACAGAGACACTCTCTCCTATCTCGAACACTGGCTACTGTCCCTAACAGTGGCTGATATCTCCAACGCTCGACCGACAGATGTTATAATCATAGATGAAAGTACCCAGTGAGCTTTGCGCACTCGAGACGCGGAATTCCTGCGACACAGCGCTCAATTTTCATCAAACTCACGCGGAGCGCTCCGTACACTGCGCGCCACTGCGAAACTAAACGCGACAGTGGCCTGAACCATTCATGTCAGTGTTTGCACCTTGTCACTTTTAACCCACTTCATTGTAACTTCACCTGCTATGCTATGGGTACCTTTTTTGCCAGTAGAGTTGTAAAAAAAGGAGACGGTTTACCAATTTTCTGGCAATAATGGTGTTAAGTTCTTAAAACAGCAAATAGATACTTTTCACGAAGTGTCAAGTTTGCAGCAAACACACACTTTGGTGGTAAAGACTGCAAACAACAAGCTTTGATAATATATGCATTGTCCTTGAAATTGACTGGCCTGCATCAGAGACAGCTTCCTCTTTAGCCTTGTCTCAATGCTAGCCGGATCTGGTTCAGCCTGATCAATGCTAGCCGGATCTGGATCAGCCTGATCAATGCTAGCCAGATCTGGATCAGGCTGATCTGGATCAGGCTGATCTGGATCAGCCTGATCAATGCTAGCCAGATCTGGATCAGGCTGATCCAGCCTTGAGACAAGGCTAAAGAGGAAGCTGTCTCTGATGCAGGCTGATCCAGATCCGAGGGTCGGTTCAACACCTCTTCCCAAACCCAAACGCTATCAAAGTGACAGCTCAGAGTTGCCGCCTCAGTGCCCCAATGCAAGCTCCAGTTCCTTGTGCAATCCGAATTAGCTTCCAGAATAATAAAAACAAAAGGTTGTATTTTGTTACAGGGCTTCGGGTCTTAATCTTATTCACGTTCAGGGGGGATTTAGCCTCGTACTCTGCAAATATAAGACAGCTCTTTGCACAGAGAGAAACTTATGTTCAGTGATTGTGTTGATCTCTGACACGGCTCAACTCCTGGAAACAAATAAAAGTTTATGGCGATTAAAGCTTTGCAAATATTTGAAATGCTAATTTTGCTTGTTTACACGACTAATGCCGTATTGCATAACTTTCAAGTCGAGTTTTTCGTTAACCAACTTAGTGGAAAACCATTAAGTAACTCACCCAAGAATATTCCCATGGAGGCTGTGGTTTAAATGCTCGTCAGTCATGTCAGGTAACGCCTGACATCGCCACAACCGAAACGTGGCCCAGAATTCAACTTGCTGGGCAACTCGAAAGAGAGCGAGGATAGCGCGGGGGCGGCGGAAAGGGGAGCTCATCTCATATCATTGTCAGAACCGCTAAATCCTGCAGAGGGTCGCGATGAGCCGGAGCCTATCCCGGCCGACAGAGGGCGCAGGGCGGGGGAAATGCCCAGGACGTGATGCCAGTACATCGCAAGGCACATTTTTGGGGCAATTTACCCAGCAAGCCTATTAACCTAGGCAGCAGCGTGTCTTTGAACGGTGGGAAGAATATATAGATTAAAAGGCCACAGTGTTATCGACGGATGCGTTGAGGTTACTTTGCTGTCGTCTGTGTTCACGCAGCGCTGTCAACTCCGACAATCCCTGTCCCCAACAGTCTGTGAAGACCAGAGACGTGGATCTCCGTGTCTTGTGGAGAGAGAGAGCCGCATTTTCACAGTGAACATCGTGGCTCGATAACTTACAGAATTGAATTTTCAGAGTGAACATCAATCCATACAAAGCTCATATTGAGAAGATCAACGTTCCATCTCTCCGCTTAATGTTCCTGGATGCACAACAATACTCGCAGGGTACGTTTCCGTGGCGGATACCTCTCACTTTTGGCACAATATTGCCACGAGCTTGAAGCTGCAGTCACGTCCATCGTAGAGCCACCTTCGATATAAATTAGTATCAAACTTTGAGCCCGGCTGCATTTGCAAAAAATGATTGCTCTTTTTGAAGTGTCGTATATGCTTCATCTTTATGTTTTGCTAAATAAACTGTTGCGCTGTTCAAATTATTTTCATTACTCATTTCTGGTGCTGTGCATTCTTGAGTGCGACTGTTTATTGCATAACTTTAATTCGAAGGCTTTCGAGACCGATGTTATCAACAGATTGTAACTTGCTTACCCCTCCCCGGTGGACAACTGTTAAAAACAGCTACACAGCTCAAGGTTACCTTGCAATTTAAATAAATGTCGCCTGATATTGGTTTCCAAAAAAGAGTCCCCAAAATAATTTCTTAAAATAAGGACTGTCTGCACACCTAACTCTTATTAAAGCACACACACACAGACACAGAGAGCATACCTGCGCAACACATTGACTAACATTGGTAAACAGATTGGATCTCTATGTAATAAGTAGAACAGGTTTTTACCAATTGCTGGCAATTATGCACGTGTTTAGATCTTAAAACACCATAATAGACACATTTCACAATGTGTCCAGTTTGCAAAAGCCACACAAGTATGTGTGTGCAGAACTTGTTGACGTGAAGACAATCTCTCGCATTGCTGTCAATTCTGAGATTCCAATATAACCATTCAAATTCAAGACCACGAAAGCCTAATAGGTTTTCTCCGGGATTTCCGGTCTGGAAACAGCGGTCCAGTGCATTCCCATCCAATCCCGCACCTGGTTGCATTTCGAACATTTGAGTCGTGGCCCCAACACACAATGGCCGAGTTTCAGGAACTAATTTACAGTACCTTCAACGTCCGCTGTGAAACAGACGCCGCGCAGTATATTTCCAGTTAAAGGAGACCGCAGCATTAACCGGGGCGGCCGCTGGATTAGAACTGCAAGCCTCTGCCACAAGTGGAGAATGCACTCTCGCTAGGCTATGTGAACTTTAATTTACAAACACGGGGCCCGATGTCACGAGCCGTGCAGCTTCCTAGCCTCCCTAGCTGGGTGCATATTGCATTATACGCACATGACCTGCCCTGGATTAACCTCGATGCGCTCATTTATTCTGCTGGAGCAGACAAAAAGTGCAAGACACTGGCACCATCACGAGAATCACTCTTGTGAGCTGTTATTTCGGGAGAGCCGTGTCGAGCGCGCCTCCTCTCTCCTCGGCGACGTTTCTTCCTCCGATGTTGGAGCCATCATCAGGCTAATTTTAAGTCAGAACCCTGATGATGCCTCCCATGTGGGAGGCGAAACGTCGCGAAAGAGGGATGAGCACCGCTCGACACGGGCATCCAGAAACAGCAGCTCTGAAGAGCAATTCTCAAAGAGCCATGGAAAACGACACCATTCCATTATTGCATCATCCTCCACATCAAGAGCAACTACAATCTCTCGGTTATAATTCCAGCATTCCAACCAATCATTATTCAGCAGCCGGATCCCAGCAATTAACTTGTTTTTTTTAAAGCCAACTTAAAGGTTATTTAACCTGGTGGTAAATGTCATGTCCAGCTGGTGTTTTCCCAAGA
>JAZEWT010000025.1:8928179-8938343 GCA_036362905.1 Mordacia mordax
ATCCGCTGTAATCAGTTCATCGTCCTGTAATCAGCGCATCGTCCTGTAATCAGTCCATCCGCTGTAATCAGTTCATCGTCCTGTAATCAGTTAATCTCCTGTAATCAGTTCATCCGCTGTAATCAGTTCATCGTCCTGTAATCAGTTCATCTCCTGTAATCAGCTCATCGTCCTGTAATCAGATCATCCGCTGTAATCAATCAGTTCATCGTCCTGTAATCAGCTCATCGTCCTGTAATCAGCGCATCGTTCTGTAATCAGTCCATCGTCCTGTAATCAGCTCAGCGTTCTGTAATCAGCTCATCGTCCTGTAATCAGCTCATCGTCCTGTAATCAGCGCATCGTTCTGTAATCAGCTCATCGTCCTGTAATCAGCTCAGCGTTCTGTAATCAGTCCATCGTCCTGTAATCAGTTCATCCGCTGTAATCAGTCCATCGTCCTGTAATCAGATCAGCGTCCTGTAATCAGCGCATCGTCCTGTAATCAGTGCATCGTCCTGTAATCAGTTCATTGAGACAGCTGAACCTTCACCAAAGTTGTTGGCGAAGCTCGCGTGGCACACGGAGCGAAACGTCGGACAGCGTGTCGAGTGGCGTGCGTACAGAGTAACTCAGACATCAGCAGCCGCGAAAATCTACACCCATAAGAAAAACAAAAAGCTTTAAACAATCACTTTTTTTTTGCTCATAAACCATTATTTTTCATCTCAGTTAACCTGCCACCCGTTATTGCTGCGATTACAATCAGTTAATTGCGAGCGGTAATGAGAAACGGTTCCATTGTATTGATGCCTGCCAGGATTAAAGGGTTTCGCACAAAAGCCATAGATTTTTTTTGGGGGGGGGACAATATCGAAATAACATCAGAGGGGGGAAGGACTGTGAAAGGCGTCATCTCTCGTGTAGGAGAGCCTGGGAATGTTAATGTCTCGTGCTGGTGTAGGGCCTCGCGCACGTACATTTGAGCGAAATATAAATTCACGTTTTCATAGAGCGCACGTAACGAAAATCATCATCATAATCAGTATTACCTTAATTCTCTATACGGAAACAGGGGCGCCAGAGCCTATCCTGGGAGAGGCAGAGTGTATGGCAGGGCTACACACAAGACGGGATGCCAGCCCGTCGCAAGACTTTGCTGTCAAATAACTCGGGTAGCAGCGTGTCTTTGGTTGGTGGGAGGAAACCGGAGTACCCTGGTGGAAACCCACGGACAGCATGCAAACTTCGGACAGAAACATAGCTCCCGAGCTGGGAATCAACCCCGGGTCCTTCTTGCTGCCAGTCAGCAGCCCTACTCACTGCGTAATCTGACAGCACAAATCACAGGAGCAGCCGTAATTGCTCTACAGTCTGTTGTCATTTGCCACCGCGAGGTCTGTTGGCATCGGATATGGAATCGATGACTCGTTGGTGCCTGAAGAGGCTTCCAGTGCACGCAGCGAAACGTCGGACATGGTGACAAAGAAACGTGCGCAGAAATAAAACACAATAAACAACACAACAACACGATATCAATAATATAACCTTGTTTGTTTCAGACCAATATTAATGATTCAAAATAGACTTCTGGGCCTGATGGCACATTAAGACTGATTTGCAAACTCTCCCGCTCCCAGCGCGGCCACAGGTCGCTGTGGAGACCAGGTCTGGGCAGACCACTGGATGGTTGCGATTATGCAATCAGCTCCGAGCCGAGAGAACAGCCCGCAGCTGATTAGGCGAGAACCTCCACGGAATTGTCACACAACACGGCCCGTCAATAGGAGCGCTCAAAGAATGTGGAATGACACCTCTACAGCTGAATTATATATCTATATAGTGTTCTGACATTTAAAATCCAGAGTTTACCAGCACTTGCATACTCGGTATTCACCATCAGCCCACACGGTGTTGAATCCTCACAGGGGGGGTTGATCTGCTGGATGATCCGCGACATACCTCTCCAAACAGCTGAGCGTAGACAGCAGTGACTGTCGTTCTCCAGCGAGAGCCACGGGGAGCTTCATCCAGCAGTGGCACGGCCCCGTGGGTCCGAGTGCTGGTGCCGCCCCACACTCCGCCGCCGTTTCCTGCGGCAGGGTGGATCTGCAGCGGTAACTCCTGCGCTCACAGAGAGACAGTCTCTCCCGATGTGCTTAGACACCCGCTACGGGCGCCTTTCCCTGTAGAGATTTCGTATTCTCCCCCTCTGTTCTGCGTGGGTTTCCTCCGAGTTCGCTGTTTTCCTCCCACGTCTAAAAAAACCCCACTCACTACTTAAATTCGAAGGCTTTCGTGACCAATATTATCGATGAAATTCATTTTTTGGGTCAGGTCCCGTAAAAAATTGTGTCGTTTAATGCTCCACACACCGGTGTGCTGAGATAGTGAAGGAATTGGCACGTTCTGTTCACGTGACAACCCTGATTGGCCGTGTCGGGTGGTGGAGGGTTAAACAACACGATTGTGTCTCATCCGTGACCAGGCGTGGATAATTCGCGCGGCGCGGTACGAAATCGTCTTGTGATTCGACTCACGCCATTCCACTTCACTCGTACCCGAGACGGGCCCCGACTGCTGGCACACGCAGCGAGAAGCCACCCACCCGCAGCCACGACGCCAAACTCCCAAGTCAACAAACGGATACAGAATAAGAATAATTCCAAGAATGACCTACAGCTCGGGCAATCTCCCTGGCAACGACTTATTTTCTCTGTTCACGCGTCAATCAACTTGGCTGCCTCTTATTGCTGTCGATCCCCCACCCGCTCCTCCTGAAAATCCTTCTCTCAATCTGCTGGGACTGCACTGGCTGTTTCCTGCCCGGGAACCGATTACCTCTGCCCTGGCACCACTCTGCTGTGCCAGCCACAGCTGGACTGGTTGTTAAACTAGATTCGCCACCATCCAGCTGAAGCCGCTCAATTAATCACTGTCGCTGGGTTCTTCCCACGCGGCTCCTCCTCTCGCGTGGCCTGTACCGCCGTCGCCTCCATTCTGTTGTCGTGACACCACCGCTCAACCGTTCGAGATGTTTAGATGTTGATGTTTATGAGTGCAGCAAAACGCCAGTCACATTGGCTGGGGGTCGCCCTGGTGTGGGTTGAGAGTGAGCGAAGAGAGACGCGTTTTGAACACAAAACGCGCAGCAATGATTGCTCAATTACATGGTGATTAAGAAATGCTCTCGTGCAAAAGGCTGGACTCAACTGTTTTAATATGAAATTGTATCAAATGGTATTGTTGCTGATTTTACGTTCTTGTGTCGATGTTGTTGACGTGTCGTTCTCTCCCGCAGCTCTGTGCAGCGCTTTGTGACCCTCGGGTGAAAAGCGCTGGAAAAACGCACTTATTATTATTATTATTGGAAGCTCTAGATGCGGGAATGCTGCGACCACAATAAATGTTAGAATGTGACATGAGGTCGGGCCCTTTGGTGGCGGTTTGCTGATAGTTCCCATCTCTGAACTGTTCCCCCCTCCTAATCCCTCTCTCGCTCCCATGTCCCCACGTCGATCTAGCGACAGAGCAGGAACATCTTGAGGAGGGCACGCGACCTGCTCCAGCCCGTGCACTTCCAGAAGGAGAGCGACGACGTGGAGGTGGAGGAGGACCTCATGACGCTGTGAAGGAGCAGCCCTCCACGGACATTCGCTCGACACCATCGCCCCGCTAACGGCAGACAGATGCCCGCCTGTCACCAGCGCTGCGCTCGGCTTGCGCCGCGTAGGGACAGCTGCCACCGGGGGACTCCCTTGGCCAGACAGCAACGCGTCACCGGAGTGGTTGAGACGACGATGACTATGATGATGATGCTACGAAGTAGGCGCTGTGAGTAGGCAAGGCGTTGCAGCAAGCGGTTCTGTCAATGGGAATGTTTATAGTTTGGGATGCTCTTCTTCACGGCTCGGATGCCTGGGCCAACTCTGGTGCGTGTGCCATTGTGTAGTTGCACTGCCTGCACACTCCAGAGGCCGCACCAGCACATTTGTTCATGACGGAACGTTTTTTATGGACTGGGCCGGGGTCAGGAGCTCGGAATTCTGGCAGAGCCTTAGAGGCGGGCCACCACACCTTCACATCGAGAGGAGCAGTTGACGTGGTGACATCTTATTGCTGAGATCGTGAAGAACTGGCACGCTTTGTTCACGTTCATAAACTTTACTAATTGGCTGTTGTCGGGTGGTGGAGGGTTTACGACAAACATTTTTTACGTGTTGCCTGACCCAAAAAATGGAATCCATCCACACAGAAAGATTGCCCGAGCTGGGAATCAAACCCGGGTCCTTCTTGCTGTGAGGCGTGAGTGCTACTCACCGTGCCACCCATAAACATGTGCCACACACTCACTCGTGGCATTTTGAAAAATAATAAAAGGGCATCATCACACTTACTGTAGGAAAGGGAAGCTTCTGTAAGTAGTCAGTAACGTGACATCACGTATCAGTTCCTTGCTGAAGAGTTGTTGGGTCGCTGGCACACTGCAGTAGTTGTAAAACTGTTACCACCACTCTAGCTGGCTGGACTCAATGTGGTGTGCGTTCCTTCTCATGAGTCCATAACGAGGAGGCTCGTGTAACGATTGACACACGATATATAACAGAGACATCTGTATTTCACTTTTCCATTGCCCGGTTATTATTTTTTTGGCTTACAACTCCACGTGCTTATGACAGGGCTCCAGTCCCGCCCATGAGACAAACAATCGCGTTCCTTGCACGCATCAAAGCTTTGGTTATTCTCCCAGTTCCAAAGGGTGATTGATGGGTCGATGCTTATTGTTGATCAGTGTATGTCGGAGGGGTGATTCACTGATAGATTATGGGTAATTGATAGATTCTGGGTGATGGATTGCTGGATGGTTATTAATGATGGGAGAGATGACGGATGGATGTTGATGAATGCACGATGGCTGATGGACTAGCGTTGACGATGATGATGTTGACATGCCAGCGTTTGAAAATGAGAGGCGACTTATATCAATGACGGAGCTGAGATTAGTAGACCCGTGATATAAATTCACAATGTTCTCATTAAGACCATTGGTTCCGTCCACCGTCATATATCCTGGATTTTATGTTAATGCTCAACACCACAGGGGATGTTGTTTGGGGGTATTTTTTGGCTTGGGCTGAAATGAAATCAAACAGAGTGGGTATGATTTGCTTAAATGTAACACATATTCAGAGATGGTCATTAGGTTTGAAAATATAAAAGATAAAACACATCACAAGGACCAAACAATTGCTTTATCTCAAACCCCGACTGTATAATTCCACACATTTAATGAGCTGTTTGAACTAGGTAATATTTAGTTTGCAAATCGGGTTATTACATTTAAATTTCATACGTGTCTACGATCAAATGGCCCAGAATATGCCCAGTGCTGTCTTAAGAGCGCAAGCAGATCTGAGCCAAGCACTGTTGTAATGTTCGTTCTGCAACGGCGGTTCCTCGAGTCACTCGCATTCACCCGTCTGCGTGCTGCCATCGATGCCGACGTAGGCTCAGGACGTGTGACGACGCCTCCCAAGAGTTGGCGGCGAAACGTCACGAGGGAGAGAGGGGGGAGCGCTCGACACGGATAACCCGAAAAGAGCAGCTTTAAAAAATGATTGCTTCGATAAGCTGCTCTCTCGGGACAGACGCGTCGATGGCTCCTTTTTATATATATAAAGGAGCAACAGGCACCACACACACATACTGCGCCTGAGGATGCCTCTAACGTGTGAGGTGAAACGTTGCGATGGAGAGAGGGGGAGCGATCGACGCGGCTGTCCCGAGATAGCAGCTTCTCGAAGCGATCATCATGCATCGAGCTGTGAAAACCTACATCGTCACAAGTGCATTATTATTATTATTATCTCCTGTGATCCCCACTTCATCAGATGTTTTCCGGTTTGTGATTTTTCACAAATCCATGCCCTCCTTACGAGAAGCCGCTCCTCTGTGGAATATGAACTCGTATCATTCGTGCCCGCTTAATCCTGTACAGGGTCACGGGGGGAGCAGAGCCTATCCCGGCCGACAGAGGGCGCAAAGCGGGGGGGATACCCAGGATGTGACGCCAGTACTTTTTAGAGTCAATTTACTCAGCAGGTCAATTAACCTAGGCAGCAGCGTGTCTTTGGACGGTGGGAGGAAACCGGAGTACCCGGCGAAAACCGACGCCGGCACGGGGCGAGAACTCGCAAACTCCACACAGAAAGCAGCACCGGAACCAGAAGACGAGCCCGGGACCTTCTTGCTGTGAGGTGACAGCGCTTACCCACTGGGCCACCGCGCCGCAGCAGTTATCCGAAACATGAACGCAAGCGTTGTTTAAAACAGAAATTAATGAGCAGTGGGGAAATATAACAATAATAATTAATCATTGCGTTTATAGAGCGCTTTTCACCCGAGGGTCACAAAGCGCTGCACAGAGCTGCAGAGAGAAGGGCGCGCCAACAACAATGGCACGAGAATAAAATATCAGCAGCAATAAAATTTTTGGGTTTTTTTTTTTAAATACACATCGTTGCAGAACAAGTAAAATATGATCAGACTTTCAACAATAAATTTAAAATGCGACATTATCAGTGAATCTAATACATATTTTGGGAAATGTTTTGATTTAACATTTATCGTATAATAATAATAGCAGTTCTAGAGCGCTCATCACCCAAGGGCCACAATGCGCTGCACAGAGCCGCTGAGAGAACGGCCACATCAACAACGAGATAAGAAGAGCAAATCAGCAACAAGGTTTTTTTTTTCAAATCCGAGCTGTGGAGAGAATGGCCCGCCAACAACACCAGGACAGTTCAACCGAAAGATTAAAATTAGCGACAAACTATAGAACACAAAATAAGCGATTAAAAATAATAATAATTCTGATACAAATTAACGTTGGTGGGTGGGATCAGTTGAATGGGGGGGGGGTCACAGGACATCTGGACCACCGTGTACTGCAGATGTCCGTGAATCGCACACCTTGGCGTGGAATCGAACCATTTTCATTTCCCCTCTGTGGGCATTGATCTCCATTCACGATGGTTTTTGTCACGGTAAAGAGAACGCGTTCCATTTTAAATGTGTACAGAATTGCCTTTGCGCTGGAGTGGAGTGCAGTGTTTTATACGCGTGTGCACCCCGAGATGCGGCGGGGTCGTGGTTTAAGATACGGTTTGTGAACATTTGTGAATTATATATAGACTGTAATGTACTGTCCTGGCAGAGACTCTCATCTTTTGTGTGTTTTTCAAGTGAAAACAAAGATCCGTAATTGTCTATAGCAAAAAAAAAAGATTAGAATTTGCTCACAATTATGTCCTTTGTACAATCATTGTGCGTTCTTAAACATGGTCTTAAAATAAAAAGATATTTATTAAATACGCTGGCCAATGGCGATCCATAGATCCTTTAAGAGGAGCCCTACCCTGGCTCGCCAGGGGCAGGTGGTACAGCGAGACGTGGAACTCCACCTGCTCCGTCTGTATGGGGTACAGGTGTTTCTCCCTTACACACGTGGGGTTTTCTCTGGGCGTTCCGGTTTCCGACCACGTGAGTACGTCACAACATCGCGCCTCCTCCTCCTCCTCCTTGACATTCCTCCTCCTCCTGTTTTAATGTGAATCGCCCTCGATAGGGGAGTCCGCTTAAGTAATCGATAAGTAATAGATAAAAAAAATTAACCACATCACTCACTCTGTGGCAGAGGCTCCTGCGGCCAGCAGGGACCTGAGCGAAAACTCTCGGGGCTGCCCCTTTGTCCCCACCGCTTGAAAATTCAGCGGTGCTCCGTCGGGAGCTTGAGATGTTTGAGTGAGGGCTGGGGGCGTGTGGGGGATTCAGTGGGGGTCCAGTAGCTTAGGCACCCCCCGGCCCCCCCGCCGTGTCGCTAATGCTTCTGCAGAAGCTTTGCATGTCAAGCATCGCGGGCATGAATTATTCAGCATCTTCTTGCCACGCGCACGTGTTTGAGCCCAGCTTGACGGAAGTCTCCCCCGGTGGATGAATATGTGCATTCATCTCGTTTAATACCCGTGTACCCTTGTAGAGTTTCGTGTCGCGAGAGCTCTGTCGGCGCGGATCGTGTCACGAAGCTCAAGACGTCGGAGCAGGGTCGAGACACCGGTCCCAGCCGAGTGAATCCCCCCGCTCTTGTTGTGGATCCTCTGCCGAGAAGGTCCCGCGTGTGGGAACGCGCATGGCTCGCGTGCAAGAGACGTCCGGATGTTGTCTCGGAGCAGCTGCTGCTGCAGCTCCCACTGTGGGAGCATCGATGTTAACTCCTCGCACAGTCCTGGATCACAGGCAGCGGCGGTCTGAGTGGTTCCGGGGCCCCTGGCAAAATTCAATGATGAGACCCCCCCCCTCCCCCTACACCCCCTCCCCCAACACTGATTCAGAAACACTGAGTCATGTCAATGAATGTTGCAATAGCGGGCTTCAATGTTAACACGAGGTTTAACAGATGAATGTAACAGAGCACCAAGCAGTAATAACTGCTATTATTATTACTCAATAACGATACAATTTGTAACGCGGCACGCAAACTCCATGCTGATCATGGACCAGAGAAGGATACGGAGGCGTAGCGAGGAGACTGCAGGCAGCGGGGAAAAGCAGCTACGCAGTCAGCCGGCGCCAACATTTGCCGTTCATGTAATCAAATGAATTCGCTGCGGGGTTTTTATTCATTTGCGCGAGAAAAGCCGAGACCCCGGAGAAAGCCCGTCAATTCTAGGAGGGAAACACACAAAGTGCACACGGAAAAGAACTCGAGGTGGGAATCGAACCGCCCCCGGGCAGGACTTTCTGTGAGGAGCAGATGTTACCGCTGCGCCATCCTAATTCTGAGGTCCCAGACAAAATGCCAAGACGAGCCCTCTCCGACCGACACCGATTGAAAAACGGCCGTAATCCTCCCAATGAATGCTATAATAAGCGGCTACAATGGTAATCTTAGCTTCACGATATGTATTACAAAAGAACACCGAGCAGTAAACAATCATTCTGGTTTCCACGACTCATCAATTGTGAACACATTAAGCTTGGGTACTTTTTGCCAGTGTACATATGTAATAAGTAGAACAGGTTTTAACCATTGCTGGCAATTATACGCGTGTTAAAATCTTAAAACACCAAAAGAGACACATTTCACAATGTGTCTCGTTTGCAAAAGCTACACATGCTTGTGGCAAAATATACAAATAGGAAGCTTTAAATTCTACAATGTGAAGACATTGTGTTCACATCGCTCAGCCAGATGGCCGCCCATCGCCACCCCCCTCCCTTCCGCCGTGGGGAGCGAGGGGACTCCTACAATTGGCTGGGTTGCCCGACGGTTCAGAGCTCTACCGACCACGGGCCACGCCGCCACAGGAGACGAGTGGCCGGCGGGGGCCACCGTGCGTGCGGACAGGGGCCGGCGCCTCTCCCGTCGGTCGCGGAAACTGAATCCCGATCCGCGGGGCAGAGGCATTAGGCCGAGATCGTGTCTGCTCATCCGACCTCTGTGCCCGTGGCTTTGAGAACACCTGCGGTGTCCACTCCATTGCTTCTCTATAATAAAAACGTAATAATAATAATAACCGTCAGAGCTCAGATGCTGGTGCCCGCCTGGTGTTGTTGATTGAAGAGTCGGAGTCATTGTAATGGGCAGCGTGAGCATGAACAGGCCATTCGGCGTCTCAAGGACGATGGGCCAGCAGGACTGTCGAGAGCATTTCAGAGGACATGTCGTTCTCTGCACAGCTCTGTGCAACGCTTTGTGACCCTCGGGTGAAAAGCGCTCTAGAAGTGCAATTATTATGATTATTAATGATATCGGTACACGCGACTCAAAATATCGTTCGGGTTGGAGCGGCGATTAACCATTCGAGATGGCTGGGCGGCGCAGTGACGCAGTCAGTGGCGCGGTCGCCGCACAGCAAGAAGTCACGAGTTCGATTCCCGGCTCGAGTGCCTTTCTGTGTGAAGTTTGCGAGTTCTCTCTCTCTCTCTGACTTCTCGTGTCCGCGTGAGTTTTTGCCGGGTACTCCGGTTTCCTCCCACCGTCCAAAACACACTGGCTCCTATCTCTAATACTGGCTCCTATCTCTAACACTGGCTCCTATCTCTAACACTGGCCCCTATCTCTAACACTGGCTCCTATCTCTAACACTGGCCCCTATCTCTAACACTGGCTCCTATCTCTAA
>JAZEWT010000025.1:8948325-8960554 GCA_036362905.1 Mordacia mordax
CCTCTCCACTCGCGATCTCGTCCCCCAGTTCCTCTCCACTCGCGATCTCGTCCCCCAGTTCCTCTCCACTCGCGATCTCGTCCCCCAGTTCCTCTCCACTCGAGACCGCTCCTCAACGTGGTCAGCAACTCCTCCACGCGGAGGTGGCAGTAAGCCGGTGCGGTCCGACACGGTCTGGTACAGCGTGCCGTTAAGTTGCACGAAGCATTTAGCACCAAACAGGTGGGAAGGAGGTTGCGATGTGACACCATCTGTAGGACATTTAAGCTCTCCCTGCCTCTGTTCCACCGCACAACCGAGACGCCTCATCGATTTACCAAGCAGCGCCGAGCCACCGAGGTCACGGGCAGGAGTCCAGACAACTTTCACCGCAAGGCGCGACATTCCGTGACCGAAACGTCCCGAATAACGTAACACAGCCGACACAGCCTTGCTGCGTCGAGTTGTACTAACGTCACGCGCAACTAATGCACCCTCAGCTTCAACCCAGGGCCCCATTGGACTGTGAGCCAGGCGCGCTGCTGTCCGGTTCCGGCAAAGCACGGCGAATATCCAGTTGAAAAGCACGCATGTCCCGAGGGCACCGCGATAGCATGGCTTGGGTCGCGGAGAATGGAACGGGGAAAGTGAAACCAGGAGAGCGATACCAGCAGCAGTAAAACTCGTGCGCACGTCTCTCGCCACAGCTGAAAATTGTTCGTTACAAAAACACACGCAACCCATACGGCTAAGTTCAAAGCTCTATCCCTGAAATGCATTTAGCATCAATAGCTCTGCGTTAAGAGTCTTGTACAAATGGTCACAAAACAGACCCGAGTAAGCAACTTGAAAACATTTCCTCCTACACAGAGGGAGATAACATGCAAATGGTTCACATAGAAACACTTTCCAGGAATATCTACTAAGGCTCGGCTCTATAAATCCTGGCAAGTGCATTTCATACCAAATGTAACAGGTGAGATGATTGAGAGTGATCAAGTTATAAATATTCACGCTGGTTCGCTAAAAACGCCTCTTCACTCTCACCAACACACAAATGGATATCATTAAAGCAGACTGCTATGTTGGAAAAGGCCTGCCATGGAGTGTTGAGATTTTTGGTGAGTGCACCGAGATTGCTGGGAGACACGTGGAGATTTCTAATTAAAATTCTACTCTCGCTCGGCAATTTCTCAGCCCCTATTTCCGTGTCAAGTTTAAACTAAAGACAATAAGTGCTACGACACACAAACAACATACAGTACGATGCAACACAGTTCACTCGGTCACAGAATGCCTGAAGATGCCTCCAACGTGGGAGACGAAACGTCGCGAAGGAGAGGGGAGGAGCGCCCAGTGGCACGGCTATCCCGAAAGAGCAATTGTGAAAAGCAAGTCTTATGCTTCGAGCCGTGAAAAACCTACATCAGTAAATCTTGCAGTCTGCCATGCACGGTAACCAAATAGAAACGACAATAAGGATCCGAACACATTGGCGCAAATTTGCAAAATTACTTGAGAAAAGCTGCAGGTTGGTTAGCAACTACACAATTGGTGAATTGAAATCAAACGAACTAAAAATGTCAATGCTTTGCTTTCATTGTGAATTCCAGCCCGTGAGGCTGTAACGAATGGCTGGGCAGAGAACAAGACATTGTGATTAAAGCAATGCGTCACCTCTGAGCGACGGCAGATCAAGAAAAGCCTTCACACGCGCGTACGCGTGCGGCACGGCGAGCGGGTAGCACACACGCTGTTCCCATCCGGGGATGGCACGAGAGCCGGATAACGGAACTACGGCCGCCCAGGGTCGGGCAACGGGAACAAATCTAATCGTGTGTGAGAGCCTTAAACAGGGCCTGTCTACCAAACTCCGGGATGAAACACCTTCAAGATCACACGACCGCACAGGAAGTTCGGGCAGGTGAGAACGGAGCGTGGCGAGACACAGTTGTGCCAACGGGGGAGAAGCGGGAGGTCGCCACGAGCGGGATACGTGTGCAGGGTGGGAGAGAACGGGCAGTGGAGCGGCCCTCGGAGGTCGACGCCCATGGGGGCGGTGGACAGGCGGACGACGGTGAACTACGCGGAGTGGACTGCGAGCGCCGCGCCGGTGAGGTACGGCGGTGCCAGCGGGATCGCCCGCGATGACCTCCTGACCCGAGTTGAACTCTTAACGCTCAGGCCTCAAACACGTACACATTGCATCATGTGGCAAGGTCTGTCACATCCACGCTCGACACGGCTTTCACAAAAGAGCAGCCCTTGAACGTAATTATAATGGGAGCGTTAGTAAAGGAGCAGCCCTGCAACTTCTTGGTGACACTACTCGACACGACGGTCCTGAAATCACAGCCGTCGTGGGAAATTCTCAAACATCCAGGCGGTGCAAATCCACACCAGCGCGCGGTCAGAGAACCCACTTGTGCCACTGGGGGTGGCTCCGTGTGTGAACTTTCCCTCCGTACCTAACCACGTGGAGCTGCTCAACTCCTCACACGTGCAGGGCGTACATGTCCCAAGGTGCGAACGGGGACAACGTGCGAGGTAGTGTCCACTCAGCGAATACCACGCGTGCGCGCACAGAGCGTAACGATGCACATGCCACGCCGCACACACAAGCGCTGGGCCTGTACAGGCCCCACACAATGCCCCCTAAAGTCTATTTTCAACTGACGTGTGTTTACAAGCTGGTTCGGTCGAACACTAAATATACGGAGGCAAAATCGCACGCCGATTTGTAGGCCCAATGGGAGCCTCGTCTTATCGTTTACTTCAAATGGATTTTTTCTTTAAGGTTAAATCGTTCTCAGTACGTGCTCAATCCCCTACACCCGCCGTTCTCAAGCGGTGGGTCGCGACCACCTAGTGGAGACCAGACACAAGCGGGCCTCGAGGTGCAGAAGGTTTAGAACCCCTGCTGTACAAGGTCGGGGGAGTCTGTAGCCCATCTGGGTAGACACGAAGCCCAAGGGCGCACAGTACCCAGGACGAGACGCCGGTCCATCGCAGGGCAATAGGGGCGGTTTAGGCAGCGCGCCAAGCAGCGTGTCTTCTAGCGTTTGGGAGGAAACGGATTTTTGAACCGAAAACCGTAAAGACGGAGCGATGGGAACGCTTTAGGGCCGTGCGTGCAGAGCGCACATCTCTCACGTGACCTGCTCGCGTACAACAGCACAACGCACACGCACTCTGTCAGGGAGACAGACACACATTCCCATAGAGGACCGCAGAGTTTGACCGCTGGCATCCCAACTTCTCTGCGGTTTCCCAAATTAAAACACGAGATTTACGACAGCGATTGTTAAAAATGCAATTTGCATAACGAACGTTTTATATATATAAAAATTAAAATATATTATCATAAATTAGAACGTAACATTACAGTTGAAACCGCAATAACAAATCAGTGTTTTTTCCCCATTGCAGTTTCAACGAGGTTTAAAATAAAATGATCGGCGCGGTGGCGCATGGGTAGCGCTGTCACCTCACAGCAGGAAAGCGCGGGGTTCGATTCCCAGCTCGGATGACTGCGTGGAGTTTGCGCTCTCCCCATGCCCGCGTGAGTTTTCGCCGGGTACTCCAATCGCCTCCCACCGTTCAAACACACGCTCCTGCCTTGGTTAATGGCCTGCTGAGTATAATGCCCCAAAAGTGTACCCTGCGATGTACTGGCGTCACATCCTGGGTATTCCCCCGCCTTGCGCCCCCTGTCGGCCGAGATAGGCTCTGCCCCTCCAACCCCACACGATCCGTCCCCCTACCGACTTACACATCTATATAAAAATTAGTGACGTTCACCCTGCTAACAAACTCTCCAGTTGTCCCTTTGACACTGGTTACAGAAGGCATTAGACAGCATGCAAGAACGGGGCCGTGCTTCCCCCTTGTAAGTGCTCATCAGTGCTCCAGACCAAACTTTTTAACTGCCATGCAGTGGTACATAATAGAGCGGTGCATAACAGAGTCGTGCACGATCGAGCGGTACACAACTGAGTGGTACATAATAGAGAGAGGGCACCACTGTGGTAAGGTTTAGAAAGTTGTGAATAACAACACTTAAACCACGCTCAAAATACAAATAATGTTTTTAAAAAAATACTGGTTTCAATTGCAATAAACTCAAACGAACAGTTTTAGCCTCTTGCTCATTATCGCCAGAAAAATGACTTGAGCCGCAGGTCCGCGAGCAAAACCCTCTCTTCTTATTCACAATAAGAATTTCTCCGCTACGGTTTAGTTTCGTGACGCCGCGACGCGACGCCGCGCCGCGGGCGCGGGCGCGGCCGCGGGCGCGACCGCGGGCGCAACCGCGGCGCGCGCGTCCGCAAGGCAGAGACGCGAAAGTTTGCCACGAGCTTCTCACGCGGTACTGCCGGCCGTCTTCTGCTTCTCACACGGTACTGCCGGCCGTCTTCTGCTTCTCACACGGTACTGCCGGCCGTCTTCTGCTTCTCACACGGTACTGCCGGCCGTCTTCTGCTTCTCACACGTTACTGCTGGCCGTGTTCTGCTCTTGCTGTCTTTGCCGTAGCAACTTAGTCCGTATCGAGTCACTCGAGCCTGCAATCAAGAAAGGGGTCGAGTGTTAGCCATCGCGACCGCCACTCGCCGACACAGCAACTCCTTCACCGCGGTTAAGTCCTCCTACGCCTAATGGCGCCATTACTCCTGACGTTATTAAAAATCTTACATTCATCATCATAAGCACATCATTACAAGTAATGTGGTATATATAGTACATCTTTGAGAGGAACACAGTGGTCCCATTGACTCAGATGCCTGAGAGACTGAGCTGGAATCGCTCAGATATTGGATTCCAATGCAGGTAGCTGCCTGCATTGGAACTGAGATGGTGGTCTTAACCTGCTGACCACTGACTGCAACAACAAATAAAACCAAGCCACCAAATTCACTTTTCACGTAATTTGGATATTTTTCCGGAGTGGAAAATTAAATGTCTGAACCATCGCACGACAAACATTGGAGGAGACCATTCTTGTGTGGCACTCACGGTCTAAGGGAGAGGCTTCTGAGGCTCTTGCCTCTGCCAGGGCGATGGCTCGCGACAAGCGCCGGTTATTTAATGCGGTGGAAAAGAGACATCGAGCCGAGATTCCCGTGTCGCAGGACTTTTCTGGAAAGTTCTACCACGCTGGGTTTTTATTTCAAGACGTTTTTGAGCCAATTCACGACGATTTGCAGTTGGGAAGGAACCCAGGCACCCGCAGAAAACCCACCCATTGCAAGGAGCCGACAACGCACAGTGACGCGTGGTAAATAGTCAGCTTCCCGTACCTCCTCCTCCTCCCGCTGAGCCAGGGTAAGAGCACCTCCTCTATGCACGCGGGACGCGAGTTTGACGGCATTTTGCGGTAATCCAGCAACCCTCGCTGCCTCCACAGCGGCAGTGGTATCATCGGTGTCTCGTAGAAAGAAAGTCCTGCCCGAGGTGATTTGATTCCCACCTCAGCCACCTTTCTCTGTGGCGTGTGTGTGTTCTCCCCCTATTCTGCGTGGGTTTCCTCCAGATTCTCCAGTTTCCTCTCGCAACAAGAAACACTCGTTAATTAACTGACCGATAACATGTCTCCTCGCACCTTGGAATCATTCTCGACAAACAGTAGTTCGTTACAAGTTGCAAATGTTACAAATTGTAATCATTACTACTACGATCACAGGCAGGCGCGTGCAGCCACTGCTGGCACCGTCGGCGTTACTCACTGGGCGTTTGCTGCTGCTGCTGCACCGGCGGCGGCGGCGCGCCCTTGCCGCCCTTGCCGGCGCCCTTGCCGGCGCGCGTGCCGTCCACTTCGGACGAGCCGGCGTTTTCCCCGCTGGCGCCGGGCCTCCGGGACATCTCGAAGCCGGCCAGGATGGTCATCGTGTCCACGAGGGTGTCGGCGTCGTAGGCGTTCGGCACCGAGCGCACGCTGCTGAACACCACCAGCCGCTTGTACGACTTCAGCTCGTGAACGTTGGCGCCAAGGAAGAGGAGGATGACCGACAGGTCGCTGGGCACGCAGGGGCAGGAGCCGGCGCGCGTCGACCCGCTGCCGTGCCGGCTGAGCACCTCGAAGGACGGCAGCATCTCGTAGACCTCCAGGAAGCTGTTGTCGGGCCACCACAGCCGCAGGATGTTGTAGAAGACGAGCGAGGAGGCGAGCGCGTACACCGAGATGTTGATGAGGCTGAGCACGTAGAAGATGCGCACCGACGTCAGCTTGCACTGGATGAGGCCCGGGATGTAGCTGTCGTTGGCGAGAAGCCCCGTCTTGATGTTGCAGCTGAACTCATCGAGCAGCGAGCCCACCGAGTGGTAGAGGCCCAGGTAGATGCACGACAGCAGCATGAGCAGCAGCACCAGCAGGTTGCGGGCGACGTAGCGCCACAGCAGCTGCCGCGACGCGCGCTTGCACCCCAGGTACTTCTCCAACAGCGGGAACTCAAAGTAGTTCTCGCGGCGAGCCCTGCGGGGAGGGGGCGCCAGGCGGGCGGCGAGCGAGGGGGCGGAGGCGGAGAGGCGAAGAGAGGACGCTCGTCCGACGGTCACGGCTGAACGTCGCGCACCGCGCAGTTGTAAAGGAATCGTTCAGCGGCGGCAGCGCGCGAGCGCAAACAACAACGGCAGCGGTTCACCGCGTGCGTTGTTAGCTCTGGCGACCCAACACGACTCACCCTGAACCGCGTTGTTGGAGAGCGAGGGTGCGGACGTTTCTCTGGTGGTTGCAACCAAACGGAGAAAGAAGAAATGCTCGACAGCTATCCCAGAAGAGCAATTCTCATAAACATTGAGCCGCGACAACCCACACCTATACTCCGTGTCTCTTGAGTTCCCATCTGGTAAATGTAATCAACTTGAAATTCACCATTATGCCCCAATGGTATATAAAAATATAATAGGTCTCTTCGAGGCTTCAATCCTGCTTCATATCAGCCAATGTGAGAAATCAAACTCAACACATTCATCAGTAACACTGTGCCCTTCAAAGGACAAATAATATGTGGAGTGGCTCTTCTTCATCGCATAGAGATGTGCCACGCAGAGGGCTTATCACTAGAAATGTCGCCTATATAAATGTGTGCTGATGCAAAACTCTACCGGGTCTGCGAGGAGGCCCCAAGCAAATAATGATCTGAAGACCCTCCGACTAAAGGGGGTTGGCATCAGGAAGGGCATCCGGTCGTAGAGGTTCGCTCGAATATCCCCACCATTGGCAAGCGGCCAATCCAAATCAACAGCAACTTCTTCATTATGACGACAAACGCGCATCGCGCGGCACAGGTTCCCGCGCCTCCCTGCCGCCGTACCGGTCCACCTCGTCGAAGAAGAGGTTGCTGGCGTCGTCGGAGCGCGGGCAGCGCTGCACGATGTGCTGCGCGAGGCGCACGCTGCGGTTGTAGCTCTTGTCGAGCTCGTCCATGATGAAGACGAGGTCGGACGACAGCAGCGGCACCATCGCGAAGCGCCAGAACAGCGCGGGCACGTACATCAACACGGCGATGAGCAGCAGCGCGTACGGGAATATCTGCGACGCGCGCGCAGACGCACGGACAGCGGAGCGCTCGTCGCCTCCAGCGGCACCATCGCGAAGCGCCAGGACAGCGCGGGCACGTACATCAACACGGCGATGAGCAGCAGCGCATACGGGAATATCTGCGGCGACGCGCGCGCAGACAGCGGAGCGCTCGTCGCCTCTAGCGCTGGCGTCGATTGCCAATGGTGCCGCGTCCAGAACTGCTTTCGCCATTTTAATGTAGGTTTGTCGCGGCTTGAGAGGTGATGGCGACTACTCTCCATAGCTGCTCTATTGGGATAGCCGTGACGAGCATTCATGCTCTCTCCTTCATGACGTTTCCCCTTCGACGTTGGGCTGAAACGCGTTATTGAAGAGGACACGTGTGCGGTGCATTGAGTGAGTATTCTGTGCGATTCTTTGCGACGTTCCAAGCAGGTGCACAGCGCAAGAACTTTCAGCTAAACCACTCCGATAGGCCTGGAGATGCCGCCAACGGAGGAGGTGAAACATCACGCTCGATCTGAAGAGCGGCTGTCCGGAGAGAAAGCGTGTAAAGAAATTCTCACAATGGAGCCACAAAAACCTACATCAGCACATTCCACACGTCCATTAAACCGATACATGTTCATTACACACACAGCTGTTCCCTCTGTGTGAGACACAGGTGTTGTGTCTGTGTGAGACAGGTGTCCCCTCTGTGTGAGACACAGGTGCTCCCTCTGTGTGAGACACAGGTGTTCCCTCTGTGTGAGACACAAGTGTTCCGTCTGTGTGAGACACAGGTGTTCCGTCTGTGTGAGACACAGGTGTTCCCTCTGTGTGAGACACAGGTGCTCCCTCTGTGTGAGACACAGGTGTTCCCTGTGTGAGACACAGGTGTTCCCTCTGTGTGAGAGAGACACAGGTGTTCCCTCTGTGTGAGAGAGACACAGGTGTTATGTCTGTGAGAGAGACACAGGTGTTGCCTCTGTGTGAGACACAGGTGTTCCCTCTTTGTGAGACACAGGTGTTCCGTCTGTGTGAGACACAGGTGTTCCCTCTGTGTGAGACACAGGTGTTCCCTCTGTGTGAGACACAGGTGTTCCCTCTGTGTGAGACACAGGTGTTCCCTCTGTGTGAGACACAGGCGTTCCCTCTGTGTGAGACACAGGCGTTCCCTCTGTGTGAGACAGGTGTTCCCTGTGTGAGACACAGGTGTTCTGTCTGTGTGAGACAGGTGTTCCCTCTGTGTGAGAGAGACACAGGTGGTCCCTCTGTGAGAGACACAGGCGTTCCCTCTGTGTGAGAGAGACACAGGCGTTCCCTCTGTGTGAGGAACACGTGTTCCCTCGTGTATCCCTCGTGGTAATTCTGAAAATACACGCGCGCCGCTTTGATCGTCTGCAATTAAGCTGCGTTACCGCCTCCTTTGCTAAAACCATCCCTTGCGATTAAGCCTAAACGCTCGACCACTTCAACTCCTCCCTAGTTATCCCGTCTCCAAGTGCTCGTTTACGTCACAACATGTCCAATTGCTTCACAGGTCCCTGCTCTAACCGTAAGCCAGGATCTTGACGGCATTCACCCACCATCACCCTGACATTAGTCAGCTGGCGGATAATTAAGCTGCAAGGAATCGTTAAGATGCATTTAAAAAAACCCATCTCTGTTGTTATCATCTTCATCCAGCTGTCGTGCAGTTAATAGCGAACTTTATAAATTTACACCGAAGTGGTTCAATCAGGTAGTTCCGCAGAGGGGCCACTTTGAAAGGTCCCCTGTTACAGCCAAGATATAATCTTACCTCGCGAGGCAGCGCTATGAACGTTTCTGGTGTTATTCATCGCTATCGAGAGGACATTAACACTCAAACGGTTGCCGTGATATCACCCATCCCACCGGAGAAGGTCTACTTTTCTGCTCGAATACAAGCACAACGCGTACATTCAACGCGGCACGACACACAAATCACCGTGCCGCGGTCACGTACGTTCACTCCCTGAAAGTTTCCGAATTTCAGCGGTCGGCAGTGAACGCGGCACGAGACGGCAACAAAAACACAATGATGTCCAGTTCAGCATCGCGGAGAGATTTAAAATCTTCAGCAGGCAGCTGTCGCACGCAGGCCCCTCTGGAGAGCGTCCATCGATCGTTTAACGCAGGGGCCCCTCAACCTCTGGCACCTCAAGGCTCACTCGGCTCACCAAGTGGTGCTCGCAGCTGCTCACCGGTGAGTCGCACCCACCGGTTGAGAACGAGGCTGACGCCGCCTGACCTCATTGCAAAACAGCCGCTTTGCATCAAAAGTGCTCGAGAATCACAGTGGTTTGCGCGACCTGGACGAAGAGATTGCTGTAATTATGAACGAAACGTCCGTACCCCGCTGTAGTGTGGGCTTGCTCTCCAACAACACACCGGTGTGCTGCTCTCCAACAACACACTGGTGTGCTGCTCTCCAACAACACACCGGTGTGCTGCTCTCCAACAACACACCGGTGTGCTGCTCTCCAACAACACACCGGTGTGCTGCTCTCCAACAACACACCGATGTGCTGCTCTCCAACAACACACCGGTGTGCTGCTCTCCAACAACACACCGGTGTGCTGCTCTCCAACAACACACCGGTGTGCTGCTCTCCAAACACACCTGTGTGCCGCTCTCTAAACCACCTGCATTCTGCTGCTCTAACACACTGGTGTGCCTTCCCATGGGGACTGTGCATGTTCTCCCCGTGCCTGCGTAGGTTTTCGCCAGGTACTCCGGTTTCCTCCCCGAGTCAAAAGACACTCTGCTACCTATGATAATTGGCCAAAGGACGCCGAAAGTTACCGATAATTAAATAATGAAGGTGTCCGCGGTTTGTGCTCCAAACCACACGTTCCCATTGCTGTCTCTGGGCACCATGCCGAGCATTATTATTATTATTATTGAGTCGTGGGTCGTCATCGTGGTACGATGGCCTAACCAGAGGTTCACAGTTGCGAATCCGGCGGGCCGACCCGGTTAATGTGCACGCAGCGGCAACAGCATTATGCTTGACAGCGGAGATTAACGATCGTCTGACATGACTTGGATAAAACCAATCCATTGTGTGCCAGCAACCGCGGTGCAAATTTGAATGATTATGATGAAAACCAGGCAGGAGCCTCCTTAAAATGGTCTCGCGGATTTCATGGCTAATTGGAGTAATAATAGAGATAGTAATGAAGGCAGATGGTATAAAATAATGTAAAACGTCCCTTTATAGTCAGTGGTGAGGGGTTGCAGATTGGGTGATACTGAGTTACCCCCACCCACTACCCTGCCTCCACCTGAGACCCTGACATTTCACGTTGCATTGATATTTAGAACAGCACGTAAAATTAATGGGTTTTCTTTAAATATATTTATTTTTAAACTAATGGAATGCTATTTTTAAAAATCCTCCTCCACTTTGCCCTTGCTTGAGAGGCTCCAGACCTCCATCTGGCACGAGCGTCGCGCGCTCGCCATTCTCGACCAGACCCACGTGGGCCGCCTTGAGATGCAATCGGTTGAGGGAAGCCCTCTTGTACAGAACACGACCCGTGCGGATCGTCTCTCCCGACGTGCAGCGCTTGCGAAACTTTGCGAACGAGAGTTTCCCACCGCGACAAGGCACGTGTTGCCCTCCAGTGCAGCCGCACAGAACTGCAGGCGATCCATCCGCCGACAAACTTAGGAGCCAGCGGCACTGCTCGCACTGTAGAATTATTCGAAGGCTTGAAGGCGGCAAGGAGACAGTTGTGTGTGTGTCCCTAAGGCTGCCTGCGGTAGTGAGCCGAGTACAATTCGGCAAGTAAGCACTGGAAGGAACACACATGGTGCCCGAGGCAGTCATCTCAGTCGGTCAGGCCATGGCACCTGGATCTGTCCCGTGACCTCAAAGTGCACCTGGCCTGGCACAGGCGCCGCTGGAACGTCACCGTCGCTTGGTGGCGAACAGCGAGCGGTTGTTGCTGCTGTTGTTATGGTAGCTGTCAATGCCTCATTCCCATACTTATAGCAGCGGAGCTAACGAGGTCGGATCTCAGAGTGTGACCAGTATAACAAAAATGACCGTGTTAATGCTGAATATGTATACCCCTCGCCATGGATCATAAACTGATTGTTGTTGAAGGGTTTGTTTGTTTCAATGAATCCCAGAGTTGAGTCGCCTGGAGTTCAACACTCGTGGGTAGGTCTCCCTCGGTGAACGGGTCCAGGAGGAGGTTCCGTACAAATAATAATCCAAAGACCTTCCCACGGAGGGAGGGTGACATCAGCAAGGGCATCAGCCGTAACATTTTGCTCCCATTTCCCCAACAGTTTGGGCGGGCAAGTTGAAAAATCCTGACTGGAGGTCATTCAGAGCAACCTCTATAGTCACTTAAGTAGCCCTGGATAAGGGCGTCTGCTGAATAATAATTGATAATAAGGTGGCAACAACACCACAGCACAATGTTTTTGAAAGTGGAACAAAGCCAAACGGATAGAAAGAAGGTCATGCCCAAGGTGGGTGGATCCCTGTCTCGGGCACCTTTCTGCGTGGAGTTCGCGTGTTCTCTCCCCCTGTTCTGCGTGGGTTTCCTCGGGGTTCCCCAGGTTTTCTCCCGCAAACAAAAACCACTTGCGAACCATGAATTGGCCAACACCGTCGCAAAGCACGTGAGACGCAGCGTCCGGCGGGTTGGCACGGGCTGAGCACGCATCCGCCTCCCCCGCCCCTCCGCGGTTTCCTCCCTCCCCCCCC
>JAZEWT010000025.1:8990843-9003980 GCA_036362905.1 Mordacia mordax
TCTTTGATGTTTTAAGACCTTAGCTCTTGTATTATTGCCAGAAATGGTCTGATTTTTTTTTTACATATTTGTGCTGTGAACAATTTATCCGCAGAGTGTTTCGTCATGGTCAGCAGACCTCGACTTTAGCATTAAAAAGAACAATTTAGCAAAAAGAAAAAAGATGTACAACGTGTGAAGTCTGCTTACCGTGTCACATGCCCGATTCACGCAATCCATAATTATGGAGCAATAGTCACGCTTTCTTTGTGTTGCTACTTGTACATGTATATAAATATGCAGATTTTATCAGCGCTATGCGTCCACATCCAAGTCCCGAGCGAGGGAGCCTGTGTCTCGTGGGACAGCGATGATGTGAAACTCAATGCGGCTGGGTGTCTTTCCGTTAATCACGAGACTATTACGATTGTGGGGAGCGTAAACATTGACCTCTTGTTCTGAGCGCGGAACATCGCTCGCAGTTGTTTGAGTATCTCGCGCGAGCGGGTCATGCCGCGCGTAGCCCACGTTTAGTCGATGAATTGTTTTGCTCGCGTATCACAGCGCGTGATACGGTCCCAACAACACACGCGCTGCCCCTGTTCCTGCGCGTCACATTTTCGTACGATCCTAGGCCGACACGCCTCAAATGAGTACAATCTGCCCTCGTGTCCGGTGTCGGCCTCAGCCAGCGCTCTCTGGCGGCACTTGCCCCAACGGCCTGTTCACCGCTATACGGGGCGAGGGACCTTTGTCTCTATTATGGGGCCGCATCACCTGTTGCTTTCCTGCGTCACCTGGCGCCTCCCGCTGTGTGGGCCGTGCAGGAGCGCGGCGCTCACGGGCTACACGCTGGCCTCCGTGCTCGGCCAGGTGCTCGTGTCCGTCGCCGGCGTCTCTTACCGCAGCCTCAACATCATCTCGCTGGCGTCCGTGTCGCTCGCCTTCGTCACCTCCTTCCTGCTGCCCGCGCCCGATCGCAGCATGTTCTTCCACAAGAAGTCGTCGCCGCCGCCGCCGCCGCCGTCGAAGGGAGACGCCGTCGCCGCCGCCGTCGTCGCCGTCAGCGACGATGGCGACGTGGCCTCCTCCGGCGTCTCCGACGACGACGCGGACGGGCAGCGCTGCGCCGGCGGAACCGCGGTCGCCACCGCCGCCAGCACCGCGCTCTATCGGCCGCTAAGTGACGGCGAGGTGATGGAACGCGGGGAACATTCGCGACGTGTCGGAGCGTCGGCGACCGCGCTGTTTAAATCTCGACGTGAATCATTTGTGTCGGGCGTCAGAAACCGACGTCGATGTTCAGCGTGTTTCCTGTTTGTGTTGGAGATGCGCGGTTCGAACCTCGCAGCCGCCCCGCTTTAATACCCCGGTTTGTTGGCGCCATAACCGTGCCCCCGACCTACTTGCAACGATCCCGCGAAGTGAGAAAAACGAGTTGGCCAATTACTCCGTTGAAAGAGGCCACTTATCAACATCGCTCGCTGCTGTGACACAACCGATCGCGATCATAAGTAGCTCACAGGGCCTTGGTAATAGGGGGCTCTTGCTATAGGAACGGCGCAAATGACCACAGGCAGCTGACGACCCTGCTTTACTCTGCAAGGTCGGTTCAGAAAAGCAGGTGCTGGTAGACGGGCGCCAGGGCCCACTCTACTGGGGCGCCTCCTTCGAGGGGTCATCCGGCGACGCGAAGGCCGGAGGCGACTCAAGCGACGCAGACCTCGCCGGGTCGTCGCCGCCGCCGTCGCCGCCGCCTCGTCTTCCCGCCGCGGAGGCCGAGAGGTCATTCGCTGGGGTGATCGTCCGCATCCTGAAGGACTTCGTGCAGTGCTACATGGACCGCTCGCTGCTCGTCTGGTCCATCTGGTGGGCCCTCGCCACCTGCGGGTACAACCAGGTCATCAACTACGTCCAGGTGAGGGGCGGCGCGCGGCCGCGAGGGGTGCGGCGCCGCCGAGACGTGCACGCGCGCAGACCTCTGTGTCATCGGTTCCGCCGCTGGATGGCGGACGGGGCGGCAGCGCAGCCGAAGGAAAGTCTACGACACAGTGGCCGCCGATCCGAGCGCCAGCCGGCAGTGACGCGAAACCAAACCGGTTCCAGATTCGGGTCCAGTTCCAGCCCAATCTGAACAGGATCTAGAACCGGTTCCTGGGAAATTGAATGAGTAGAGCCTATTTTCATTCTATACCCTTATTTTTTAAATTGAGGCAAGTCCAAGTTCAGGTTCAGGGTTGGTTCTACATCACTGCCAGCCAGGCTTAGTCCTCCTTAGCCACCGACAGACAATCAGACGAGCTCTATGGAGCGTTCTGCCTGCTTCGCTGATGGAGATGTAGATTGTATGGTTTCACTTATTCTCTCATAAAATATTGTAATCGTGAAATGTCCATTCCGAACTCGCACAGAGCATCCCGTTACCCCGTCTGTTGGACAACAGCCCATGGAAGCAGGTCTTGTAGAACTACTTCCGAGGCCCCTGATGAGTGTCCTCTTACCCACACAAAGAGCACAGTTTCCCAGCGACGAGATTATTTTTGTTGTTGCGAATTTTAGGGTCGGTTAAGTTTTAACGCTGCCGTTGGCGGTCACGCTGAGGTCACCAATTCATCTGCACTCGAGAACCGTCGTAGGTACTGGGTGGAGTGTCTCTGGCTCCCCTTCGCACATCCGATCAGGGTCCAGTAAGAACGTTGGTAAAAGTTTAATTAACGCACCTGTCTCAAAACAGATCTCGCACCGTATATTGCCCGGCACGGTGAGGCCGCGGTGTTGTTCAGGCTCGTTACTCTTGTCGTGAAATCGAAAATGTCTTGGTCAAGGTGCTCTGGGCGGAGATGGAGCCGTCAAACAGCACGGAAATCTACAATGGGGGCGTCGAAGCTGTCTCAACCCTCATTGGTAAGGTGACACAAGGGTCGACAGAGTTCCAAGCTAACCCACACTTGTGGTATCTCTGAACTTCTAAAGCTCATCGGTTCCTTCCGCTTGAGCGGCCGGTCGGCGTGAGTCCATCAATTCAGGAAGTAGAGAATCCATTTGGAGATGACGTAGAGCGGGGGGGGGGATTCTCAACCTTTTGCACATTAGGCTCAGGAGGTCCACTCGGGTCCGGTCTCCACCGACCGCTAGGTGACGCTCGCGGCCCCACCGATGGGTCGCGGATCCACAGTTGAGAATGGCGAGCGTAGAGCAGCGTAGAGCAGCGCAGCCCTCGACTGAGGAACTCGCGGCCGACGGAGCTGAGCAGCGACTGCACTCTCGCGCTGCTCCCGTTGGGGCAATGAGCGTGGAGAAGTGGCCGGGGTGGGGGGGGCGGGCTGGGGTGGCGAGCTCGCGGAGGGGGGGGCTTGTGGGGCGGTGACGCGGCCCGGCCGACGCGTGTTCGCCACCTGTTGCGGAGGTCCCGCGGTTCGAATGTGGCCGCCGCGGTTAGCGCTGCGGATGCGTTTATTAATCGTGCAGTGCTGCCACTCGCGGTCAATTCAGATAACCAGCTGATTTAACGAGCAATCGCGTTCCAGCTAAACCAGTTCTACTTTCCCTCTTCACCAGCGCGCACGAACCAGCGTGGTGAAGCATGCTCGAAACAACCTCCACAACCGGCGCACGCGCGCACACACGTACCAGGTCCCGGTGAAGGGATTTAGAAAAGTGCGCGCGCGCGATTCAATAAAATAAAAAATAATTCCAGCTGCTCGCCTTGTTCTCAGGAATTAACAAAAGCCACAGCGGCAAAATCGGCTGAGACGGAGGGGGGCAACGTTTCCCTCGCGCGGAATGCGATTCCCTGGCCAGGCAGAGGATGATGCGGAATAATACTGAGCCACGGGGGCCCGAGGAAGATTTGTTCTTAATAACAAAGACAAAGAGATCCCCTGTGTAGCCTCAACAGACTGTTGGGGCAAGTGTTGTTAGCGCGTAGCATCCGTGAACATCGGCACGGCACAGCCGAGCAGGTGGGTGACCAGCATCGCACCCAGCCACCTTTGACGTTTGACATTGCACCAAGTGCTCATTGATGCTGAAGCGACGAAGTGGCGAGGCTCAGGAGCACCGCTTTAGATGTTTGCCGTCGTAAACTCGGGTCAGCGGGTTCAATGCGCGGCGCGCCAACTGTTTCGCCAGCAATTCCCGCGGCGTGCGGAATAAAGATTCCCCATGTGACCTGCGGCAGCCGAGCCGGGATTCGAACAACGGGCCCTTCTTGCTGTGAGGCAGCAGCGCTACCGACTGCGCCACCGCGCCGCCCGTTGCGTCAACCGAGCGCTTGTCGGATGCTTGCCGCAGGTGCCGTGTCGGCCTTCAGCGTGGGCTTCATGCCGCTCGACTGGGCGCTGTGGGGAGAGCTGGCGCTGGGGGTTTTCTCCGGGCTTGGCGCGGCCGCCCTCTACCTCATGGCGGCGCTCGACAGCGTGTGGGTCGGATACGCGGGCTACGTCGTCTTCAAGGGCTCCTACACCTTGCTCATCACCATCGCCACGTACGCTCACCGGACACGCGCCCATGTGACCCGCTCGCCGAGCTACTCACTCACCGGAGCACCACGCTCGCTCACCCGCACACCCGCTCGCTCGCTCACCCAAACACCCGCTCGCTCACTCACCCAAACACCCGCTCGCTCGCTCACCCACACACCCGCTCGCTCGCGCACCTGCACACCCGCTCGCTCGCTCACCCGCACACCCGCTCGCTCGCTCACCCACACACCCGCTCGCTCGCGCACCCGAATACCCACTCGCTCGCCCACCCACACACCCGCTCGCTCGCTCACCCACACACCCGCTCGCTCGCGCACCCGAAAACCCATTCGCTCGCCCACCCACCCGCTCGCTTGCTCACCCACCCGCCCGCCCGCTCGCCCACACACCCGCTTACTCTCCCCCACCCCCCACTCACTCTTCCCCACCCCCGTCACTCCAACCACGTGCTCACTCACTGCCTCACTCCCCTGGCCACCCCCCATGCACGCACCGGCCCCCTCGCTGTACTGATTGTCAGTGAGATTTCGGATCAACACATTTCCCATTGGAGTCGGGGCACGTTGATCTTCCTCTAACGAGCATCGCTCTTCCTCTAATGAGCTCTCCTTCAACGGAGGAGCAGCAGGAGGAGGAGGAGGGGTCGTGGGACTCCACAAACTCTCCCCTGAGGCGCGCTCGATGCTTCCGCATCTCAAACTTGACATTTATCTCCTGCACATATTGTCATGCACAAGATGAAGAAAGCCCTGCGAGTATTGGCGTCACATCCTGGTTATAGCCCCGCCTTGCACCCTTTGTCTGCTGGGACAGGCTCTGGCCGCCCGCGACCCTGTGAAGGATTCAGCGGTTCATCGATAACGATGACGATGATGAAGACAGCGAGCCTAAGCTCACCACTCGCTAACCCCCAGGCAGCGCAACGTTGTTGACAGTCACAAGCTTTTGGCGCAAGTCGATGCTCTTGTTTGGGGGGCCCCCCTGATCGGTGGGGGGCGGGGGCGGCCCGGTGCGACCGCCCCCCCCGGCTGACGCCGGCGCTGTTCTCGCGCCCGCGCCTCCCATCCTGCGCCAGGTTCCAGATCGCGGCGACGCTGGACATGGAGCGCTACGCGCTGGTGTTCGGCGTCAACACGTTCGTGGCGCTGGCGCTGCAGACGGCGCTCACCCTCGTGGTGGTCGACTCGCACGGTCTGGGTCTCGACGTCGTCACGCAGGTGATCATGATAATGACAGCGCTATGATGATTATGATAACAACGCTGCAGTTTTATAATGCGCCGTGCGATTAATATTCGAACAGGATGACAAAGATGGATGAAACACTCCGGCTCTATTTAACTTGACAAAACGACTCGTTACGTTTTTATTTTGAGTCGAATTTCACATTCCCGACGTAGCAGGAAAGGAGGACTCCCGAGACATTGAACAAGACCTCGAGGCACCGAGAGCATTGCCGAGACCAGCGGCGGTTCCCAACATGTTGCACCTCAAGGCCCCACTTGGGTCTGGTCTCCACGAGCCGCACAGTGGCGCTCGCAGCCCACTGATGGGTCGTGACCCTCCCCAGTTGAGAATTGCGGGCTCTTCTCAACCGGAGTTTTTTTTTATCATTGTATTTTTAAAAACCTTGTATTGCAATTTTGCACGGCAGGCGCTCTGTAAATAAACTTTGATGATATTTTAGACGTTCTTTGAGCAACAAACGGTGCACGTATGCAGGTGCATTACTATGACATTCCAGTTGTTCATCAAAGCCAAATAAATCCGCTGTGTTGTTGATTTTTTTTTATACGGATAAGGTATTTTACGGGCGCCGCGTACGGAAAGAGTCGACCGCGTCACGTGATCCCCTTCGCCGACCGTGGCGCCCCCACAGTTCTTCATCTACGCGTGCTACTTCACCGCGATCTCCGCGCTCTTCGTGCTCAAGGGCGTCCACACGGTGGTGCGGCGCCGGCTCCTCCTCCCGACCGACCCCGAGCCCTCGAAGCTGGAGGCAGGCTCGGCGGTGGCGCCGGCCGCCGACGACGCCGCCGCCGCCGGCCGCGGCACCTCCGACATCATCTGCAGCTCCCAGCTGTGATGGCGATGATCGGTGCAATGAGAGGGCGAGCTTATTGTCCTCGTAGAGAGAGGAGAGGAACGCTCGATGCGGCGATCCCAAACGACCGGCTCCGAAGAGCACTTTTACGTCGAACCGTGACAACCGACATTGATTCGTCATCAGCAACATTCTGTCTAAAGACTCTGCGAATGACTCCTACAATCTGAAACTGACTCCCATGATGGCGGGGGGGATCTTCTCTGCCTCGCTTGGTATCTAGGAGGCTCCGGGTTCTATTCCAACCCTGTATTTTGGAGTTCACTTGTTCTCTATCCCTGTGGCCCTGTGGATATTTCTCGGGTTTCTCCGGCTTTGCCCCCTCCTCCACATTTTAACAACACGCAGTTAGATTATTTGTCCGCAATGAACTCCCACGTGTCGCGGCGGCGATGATGATGATGATGTGTGTTCCGCCATCGGCGCGGACGCGTGCTGCCTGACGCACGATGACGCGCGCGGTGCGTTGGCGCGCGGGAGGTGCGGCCCCCTGCGACGCACACGCACGTGTTCGCGATGATCTTGGAGTTACTGTGCATCGCGCGTTGTCTGCGGGAATGTGACGAGTTTGTGGCGTTTGATCGGATGAGACGAGACAGTGCATCGATTCATCTGTATTTGAAGGCTCTTTGACTGCCAGACTGGTTCATTGCCGGTTTTATTTTTATAATGATGCCGCATAAAACACGCTCAATTGGTAAACCAACACTACGTATTTTATATTTGGTAAAGTGTTGGTGTCGCGCATTGTTGCAATATCCCGATGTTAATTTATACTGGTTGGTAATGTCCATCCAATCCCGTGGGTGGTGGACAGTTAGATTACAGTCTCAGCTTTATTGATGAGCTCAAGGAGCTGCTGATGTTGTCCATCCCACAGCCCCTGATGACTGGATCTTTGGCCAATGTATGGGAGCGGTTCTCCCTCATACATCTGGGTTTTCTCCAGGGCCTTCCACATGTTAAGATTTATTATTTGGCTGAAAACGTCTTCAATCTTTGTTGCTGACGCGCCGTTCTCTCCGCAGCTCTGTGCAGCGCTTTGTGACCCTCAGGTGAAAAGCGCTCTCGAAGTGCAATTATTATTATAAATATATAGAAAGGCCACAGCACTTTGGTAATTGTTATTGGCTCTCACCACCTTTCTGACTTACATCTGCCTGTGGCTCCTTGGCGACTGTGAGATGTATTACGCATGAATGACGCCGCAAAAAATCTACCAGCGCTCTATAAGTGCAATAATGATTTTTATTAAACGCTATCATTACATCCAGCCTCAACTTGTCTCCACGGTTGCGCTGGAATTGGCGCATTGCGCATGATTGGCCCGCCGCCCAGTCGCCCCTTTCCCGCTTGTCGTGGGTTCCTGCCTCGTGCCTCCCGAGTCGTTCCTTGCTCTCGAGAGGGTGAGCGAATGCTGTGCGGAGCGTTACGAGTTGAACACCGTTAAACGGAGCAATACGTATCTGGTATGCGCGATACAAAATACAAATGAAACGTTAAGTGCATTGTTTCCGATGCAGACCACCGTCTCGGGAGTAGCGGACAGCATCCGCTGCTTCCGATGTCTGTTGACGAGATGTCCGCGTAAATCGAGGTTGTGATTGTACTTTTTTTGATATTAGTCGGTTAGCGCAGCCTTGGCAGCAATCGCCATGTATTGTCCAATTTCCAACTTTGTACACGTTTGCACCGCTGGAGATCCAGGTTTCTCGCTCGTGAAGCTACATCGAAGAATTTTAAATCGTACAAAAACTTGAATGTGCCGTGGTACGTAGTCGTGAGCACTGAATGTGTATGCGCTGTAAATATTCTCGCCAATCGCTAATTTTACACGCACATTAGAACGCGCGTTCTCTGTCCGTGTCCGGGTACTCGGGTTTCCTCCCACCGTCCACAGACACTGCTGCCTAGGTTAATTGGCCTGCTGAGTAAATTGCCCCAAGTGCCCTGCGATATACTGGCGTCACATCCTGCATATAGCCCCGCCTAGCGCCCTCTGCACGGATGGGGTCTGGCTCCCCGTGACTACAGGATTAAGCGGGTATTTATAATGATGATATAATAAATTTTTTGGCGATACTGTTTGCAGCGGTGAACATGCGCAAACAATGCTAAAATATGTTCGTATATTTCAGAGTTCTTATTAGTTTGCTTGCCTTTAAAATTGCACCATTAAAAGCTTGAAAATGTTTTTTAGTTTGTAATATTTTCAGTTGCTGCTCGTGGGAAGAGATTGCGATCCATTTATAAACACCCTGCTCGTGCAGAGCTGCTTGTTGTGAAAGCGATGTCTCTGGACATAGCGAATTCGCGATGTACGAATCCACGTATCTCTCGCAGACACTTTACAATTGTTCTGGAAGCCTTGAGCACATAAAACCACTCAGCGGTAGTCTTCCAGGTTCAGGTTGGGTAGTGTCTCCTGAAACCAATAGACTCGACCAGTTCTTGCAAGGTCTGTGCGGAGTTTGTGTGTTCTCCCCCTGTTTTGCGTGAGTTTCCTCCGGGTTCAACGGTTTCCTCCCACAACCAAAAAAGTACTCGTTAATTGTCCAATACCATCGTAGTATTTAGAACTCAAGTGTCTGGCGGGTTGGTTCGGTGAAAACTACTTTCTGAATGTAATATATTATTATTACTGGCCTTTACGATGGGCCTTCGTCTGCCTTAGCCAGATAGCAACGCTCAAAGGAATGTGGTGGAGTGACACCTCGACAGCCGCATTTCACGCGGGGTTAGCGTGGAATGCGAGGGTTGGTGGATCGCCGCCGCACTCGCGTTCCAAAACTCAGGAGGAGGAGCTGTTCCCTGTCTCGCCAGCAGGATTAGGGCGCAGCAACATGCGAACTCTGGCTTCCTCCCACTTGTATGAACCGTTCATTGATGGTCTGAAAACATCTTAATATGCAGAGGGCTGCAGAGCTTGGCCGATTGTCTGTTGCCTACCTGGTACAGGGATTGCGAGATGCAATTTCAATGGCTGTATATAACTGACATTATTGTCATTATTTATAGTCTCAAACGCCACTTAGCCATCTTGAGCTGAGATCCGCACATTCCAGTTATAATTGCAGTATAATTTATATTACATTAAGTGTATCTGTAAATTATGGTGACGGCAGCACACGCTGCCAGGACTGATTTTGAAAGCTGTGTTTTTCGATGTTTGATAATGGTAGAGCTTGATTTGGAGACTACTTGGAGGTGATACAATGTGCAGCAACATGTCTGTAATTATGTTTTTCGATCATATGTTTGGAATTCACATAAATCTGAATAAACGATTCACATTGAAACTCGCCTCGATTTTCATGTTGGTAATAATCGTGACGAGACAACGCCACGACGAGGAGATCTCTGTTAAAGTGTTGGCCTCGTATCAAAGACAGAAAGGTCTCCTGTGTGGCCTTAGACTGGAGTCAAGTGCCGTTAGCGAGCACTTATGAGGGTTGACAGCATATGAGGAGGTGGGTGACCAGCACCACGCCCGGTCGCCTTTGTTTCCATAGTGGGAATATTTACACACTGCACTATATACGCATTTAGGCGGAGTCGACCTAGGGGAGGTCCAGAACCGGTTCAGAAAATCGCCACTGGCGTTGGCTGTGAGTGGGATTTGAACTCCGGTCGCCGGATTCACAGCGCCGTGCGCTAACCGCTGAGCCACCGCTCCCCACAAATGAATGTTCTGTCGGAAGCATGGGTGTTCTCTGGGTGTTCTCTGGGTGCTCCAGAGAACACCCATGCTTCCGAGGAGAAATCACTTTCCCGTACGGACAGAACAAGCGGAGTCCACGTGCTTGCTGTACCGCATTCTCCGCGAGAGCCGTGCATACTTCCTAAAATAATGTACTGGAAGGAATCCACACTTAAAATGTTATTTCTATGCATGCATCGCAATAGAGTAGTTTATTTACTATGCGAATTAGTTTCTAAAAGTCAATTTAATTGCATTAACTATTCAGTGACGCTGACAATGATGCACAAACAACAACTCACCACCTTCATCAACAAATCTGCGCCCATGCAAGAAACTAAACAACAAGCGACATTGTGGGTAATGTCCCTTCATCGCATACCGTAGAAGGGCCATTGCCTGAAACGTCACCTATTATGTATTTTGTTCCTTTTAAGGTCGTAGTGTTTAACGAATGTATTGTGTTTTTAACTTCTCAAAACTATCAAATGGCATCATATATTTTTGGGGCCAGTTGTCGTGGCGTAGGATTGCATCTCTTTTGGCCGATTTCATTACTGTTTCTGGTAGTCTTGGCTCATTATTTTTGTGCAGGATTTTTGTGTGCATTTATTCCAAAGTAGGTTAAAATGTCATCAGTCACTAGTACACGGTTTTTGTAAATGGTATGAAAGGACAAAATGTGACGAAGTTTCAATTTCGTCGGGCATTTGGATCGGTCCAGGATGATGTTAATAGTGCCTTACAAGTCAAAATTCAGTCAAATTCTCACCAGGTCAATCATTGCTCATGGGTAGACAGTCGACTGTGATCCAGGTTTATCGACCTGGTTCATAATCGACACACAGTTGAGTGATTTATTGTGTGGGACAAACCCATCACCCACAATGCCAGTGGTATATGAGGAGATAACCATGCAGTTAAAGCTGACAACACCTAGGTGCCATCCCAGATCTGCTGGCATCAGCAGGCGAGCTGGGAGTGCTCTGACCTTTGAGACGGTGTGTGTCTTGTGAAGTTTACATTGTGATGAAGGCGCAATGAGCAGCGCCGCCGCCTCGTAGCAAGAAGCACCCGGGTTCGATTCCCGGCTCGGATGCCTTTCTGTGTGGAGTTTGCGTGTACTCTCCCAATGTCCGCGTGAGTTTTCGAAGGGCACTCCGGTTTCCTCCGGAACCTGTTGAGTAAATTACCATAATAAAGTACTGGCATTTTAGAGCAATTCACGCAGCAGGCCAATTACTCTGGGCAGCAGCGTGCCTTTAGACGGTGGGAGGCAACCGGAGTACCCGGCAAAAAACCCCGCGTGGACACGGGGAGAAAGAGAGAGAGAGAACTCGCAAACTCCACACAGAAAGGCACCCGAGCTAGGCACCGATGCCGGGATCTTCTTGCTGTGAGGCAGCAGCGCTACTCACTGCGCCACCACGCCACCTTTGGTTAAACGTTCAGGTTACGGATGATTGCTTCGAAAAGCTGCTCTTTCGGGATAGCCGCGCCGATCGCTCCCCCTCTTTCCTTCGCGACGTTTCGCCTCATACGGTGGAGGCATCCTCAGGCGCTGTGTGTGCGTGTGTGCCCCGTCTATGACCCCTCTTTATTTGTAGATACTATGTATATGTCAAGTCCCTTCTACATCGTCGCTCTCTTCCAGGAACAATGGAAGAAGGGCGCGGATCCATTTGACAGGGTTCCGTTGTCCAGCAGAGGCTGCTGGAAGTAATCTGAACGTAATGATGTAGGTTTTCACGTCTCGATCCATGATGTTCCATTGTCTTAAAGACACGATCATGATTACTTCCAGCAGCCTCCGGCTCTGGCCAGCAATCCGCTAGCACCGCTGCTGTAGCTGTCCATCACAGACGACTAGAGCGCCTCCTGCTGGCGGGGACCGAATTGCTCTGTAGAGCCGCTGCAGACGGAGCGAGCTGGACTTTACGAGCGCACGACCATCGGTTGGCCAAGGTCAGGGGGGGGGGAGTTGGGGGGGGAGTTTCTCAACCTTTTGCACCTCAAGACCGAGCGTGTGTTGTGTCGCACGAGTCTCGCACATGTAGAGCTTGTCAGCTCACTGGGTGTTTTTTCTCCGGGACTAATAATAGACAGATAACTCAGGCCCACTTGGGTCTGGTGTCTACGGACCACGAGGTAGCGGCCCACTGATGGGTCGCGACCCACCGGTTGATAATGGCGTGACTAAAGGATATCTTTTGAGCAGAATGCTCAATATTTTTTTGCAAAACAGGTGCTGTTCCACGGCTTAAGCGGCCTGACTGTGTCCAGAGTTTTGGACAGCGTATGAAGCCACGGCCCACATGGAGAATTGCTCCGCACGGCTGTTTGCGGACCTACGATCTGGTTCCCTTAACGACAGCGCTCGAGCGCTGGAACCAAGAACATTTGATGCGCAACTGCATTTGAGTCCAGCTCGCTGCGGTTTGCCCTCACGATGCCTTTACGCAGTTCCACGCGGAACGAGTCCGAACTGTGTCCCGCGTGGCTTTTCTCCGGGTACTCCGGTTTTCTCCCACCGTCCTCCAAAGGCGCGCTGCTGCCCCGGTTGGTTGGAGAACGCGCGCAACTGCACACAGAAAAGGCGCCCGGAGCAGGGCAGCGAAGCCGGGTGCTTCGTGCGGTGAGGGCAGCAGCGCTCCTCTCCACAGCGCCGCCCCGGATGGTGCAGAGCCATTGATAAACCACGTGCTGCCCACCACGTGCACGAGAGTCGCTTTGCGGGCAGCAGAGGGCAGCGCAACAAAGCGTTTCGAATATTGCTCGTGAGCCATCTCCGGATAGGCGTGTCCAGTCATCTCGGGATGGGCGTGTCCAGTCATCTCGGGATGATGGGCGTGTCCAGTCATCTCGGGATGG